>MKEJ01069857.1:70000-84770 GCA_001753735.1 Embelia ribes | reverse complement strand
AACGCGTCTATTTGTATTAAGGGTACTCTTTTTCAGTGCCACAAGGGTAAGTCAAAGAAGAAGAAAGTGAAATACGCTCTCTTTCAGTAGCAGAAGTAGAACCAATTCACCCAGAAAAGCAGGGTCTTAGATCTATCTTGTTCTCTGTCAATCGTGTCGGAATCACAATCGTCATCATGAAACGTCAAATTACATGGTCGTCTTGCTTCGAAATGGATAGACGTTCTCCGCAGTCACCTCGTCTTGTTGCTGGGGTGCGTTCCGTTGGCGTGATTGAGGGCTAAGGCAACTCATTATAAGTGAATTTACCCATTTCAAGCAGTAAATCGTGTACTTTCTGTAGTTCAATAGGTGAATGAACCTAGTAGAATCTGTGAGAATAGGGCGGTAAAGCCCTTAGATTAGTTACATCCGTTCTGTAAATCCTGAAGATTTAGAATCATTCCCTTTCTTCCTACATCGATCTCTAGCCTTGGCTTGCGCCCCCTTCTTTCCTTCATTCCTAACCTAAGGAAGGAATGAATGGAAGAAGGGATTCCGTCCATAGTAGTAAGCGGAGAACATAAATATTATAGGAGTTTTATTGCTTTAGCGTGACCTGCTTTAGGCGTGTTTAGTTATTTTCTTTATTCCGTGTGGGTTGGTGTTCAGCCTATCTACGAGATTGTAAGGTAAAGTACCTTGTTGATGCCCGTCTTCTTGGTCTTCTTGTTCCTTAGGGGCACTTGTTGGTCGTGGTAGACCGAAAGGTCGATCATTGTTCCGATCCTAACAAATACCATGTCTACTCCTCTTTCTTTCTTTCTAGAGTTCCTTCTTTGGTATGTATGTTTGATGTAATTGTGTTCCCTGCTATGTCTTTCTTATTTGTTCTTCGATATGCGGTATCCGATACTCTTTCTCAAGTAGGTATGATATACCCGGTATGCGATGCGAGATGCGCTTTCCTTTCCGAACAGGATATATTGCTTTATATCTCTGTGCTTTCCGTCTTCCCGGCTAGGTAAATAAATCTATCCTTCTTTCCAAGCAGGCGGCAATTGGATTCTATTAATAAGAAAACTAAGGAGGCTAGATTATGTTTCATCTCAGTGTGAATTTCCCTCGATGTCTATAGGCTTACCCTTTCGGATTAGTAACGAAATATACCAATCCGGATGTTGTCGACCCATGCTTTCCATACTTACCCTGACCCAGCCACTTAGCTCTAGCTTCGGCCGATCCCTCGTCATATGCTTAGTCAAAACCACTCTTGCTACGATGCTACTTTTTTTTTAATCACGAGCTGGGCTCGAACCAGCGCTTTCCAGATGCATGGTCCGGATTTCAACCTTTTTGATCGTGACTTTGTTGACCCGGTTCGTCACGCGACAGAGAAAGCAAGGCTAAGAAGACTACATCCGGGGTTTACTTTCGTATCACCGATGGGTCTTTCGCTCCTGTTATTGGTTCAACGGGTGCTGCCAAATGACCGAACCGCTGTAACGTAACGAAGCTGCTTGGAGAACTGGTATACCATTCGTCTATATTACGAGGCGAGCGTTGACCAAAAGAAAGCACTTTTATCGAAGAAAAGGAGATTTCTATTATCCCGGCCCGTTTTTCCCCACTAACAAATTACGTTACGACCACTGAACAAACTTGGTTGACGAACATGGTTTATGCGCCGCTAATGTAGCGGCTTGTCGAGCATTTGACAAACTCACACCATCCATTTCAAATAGAATTTGTCCCCTGGACACACGAGCAATCCAACCCGTAGGATTTCCTTTTCCTCTTCCCATTCTGACTTCTGTAGGTTTCCCGGTAATAGGGAGATCTGCGAGAACTCTTACCCATATCTTACCATTTCTTCGGAATTGTCCGCTCATAGCACGATGGAATTGTCCTATTATAGCCCGACGCGCTGCTTCAATGGCTCGATATGAAAGACGACCAGCTTTACAACTTTTAGTGCCATATCTTCCAAAACCAAGTTGTGTACCGTCCGGTTTGCAACCCCTACTACATCTGCCTTTACGATATTTACTAAATTTCGTACGTTTCGGATATAGCACGTCCCCCTTTTTTTTTACTATATGAAATCCACACTTTGACACCTGAGATTCCATAACGAGTAGATACTTCCGCAGGAGCATAATCCATTTTCTGGTTAAATACATTACGAGATGTTTTTCCATACTTTCCGCATTCAGTTCTAGCTATTTCTGCACCTTCTAATCGACCTGAACAACATATACGGATCCCCTCCACTCCTTTTTTCATTACTAATGGAATATCTTTCACTATTTTACTAAAAATGGAACGAAATGATCTTGTTTTGTTTCTCGGTTGAAAAGAGATGTCTTGAGCAATCGGAGAAGCACTTTGATAAACAGATTTGATCTTGACCGACTCAATTAAGGTATTAGTGTTTGTTCTATTAGACAACAAAGATCGCATTTTTTTAACTTCGTTCAGATAAGAGTTGTACCCGTACGGAATTCTTCTGTTTCTCAGTATGATCTCTATCATCATCTCTATTCCCTTTATCAATTCTCCTATCCCACCTAGGTCTATGAATTTCTCTATCAATTCCATTACCTTATCCTTACCCAGGAGGTTCCAACATTTTCTCCTTAATTGACCTAGGAGTTGTTCCCGGGCATCCTCAAAAAAATTTTTATTATACACCCCAACCCCATCCCTTGGAAAGAAAAAGGTAGCACCGAAGAAAGGAAAGAGCGAGATGGTGGTTTTTGTTGTTCCCGCGAAGCGAAGATCATTCGCTTGGCGAATGAAGTGGGTCAACCTCTTTTTGGCTTCGGCCAAACACTTTTTCTCGCTGGTCAAGCTTTCTACAAAAAAAGCGATGCGAGAACGTATTCTCTTATCTAAGCTTCTTTCCTGTGCATTAGCTCCCCCCATCGTAGATGGTTCAGTCACGCCCAGTGCCACGAAATGATTGAGAACTACGACGGGGTCGAAATGCATTTGGTTCTTTGTATTCAATAAGTATTGCATGACCAAATAATTCAAGGAGGGGCGCACTGCAGGGAGAGTCCTTTTAAGTAGATGATTCGTCGGGCCGTCGGAGCGGGACTTCTTTTGGAAAAAGAACTTGAATAACTTCGTTTTTCTGAAGGAGTCGTCATTTTCTATCAGGAACGCTATGTCATTTACAACCTCGACGTATTTTTGATGCTTGAAGGCCCCGCTTACTTGAAGTGATTTAGAAAGAAGAATCTTTCTCGAGGGTGATCGGTCATGGTATCCATAGCGTTGATTCTTTTTCGGCCAAATCCTGATTTCGTTTTGCTTCTCCCGGTCGTCGAGCCTGATCGACTCGACTCTTTTCCCTGCCCCCCGGCCTCTCACTTCTTTTCGTTCTTCTTCTGTACCGTCGCTTGAATGAAGACACCTGATCGGCCCGACTTCCCCAAATGCCCACCACCGGCCCTTCTCCTTTCCGGGTCTGGATTTTTCGCGTCGTTTCTGTCGTCGTGGTCGACGGGGAAGAAAGAAATGAATGAATGTTCTTTTGGGAAAATGTAGAATAATACACCTACCAAGACGAAAGCCAAAGGTCAGTCTCGTAGGTGGACGTATCGAACCAAAATAAGATCTCAGATTGACATCTTGATACACTGATTTACCATAATAATAAATAGAGTCAATGGTGATTCCGCCGTGGGAAGAGCCGCTTCTTTCTTGCTTGATAGGGGGGCTTTCATTCACCAACGCAGACTAAAAGTGCTCTCCGAACCGTGCTGGATAGTCACCCATCACACGGCTCTCAAACCCAACCTGTGGTCGATCCCAGGGGACTAAGTCAAAACGCTTGATCCTTTGCCCCATACTTTGAGATGCTCCTCCCCGCCGATCAAGCAGCGACGCTGCTCGTGATAGGATAGGCTTAGCTTTAAGCCGCTATCGTTCGGTTCGGATAAGTCAAGTCCCTTCGGTCGGTTCGCTCAGGTGGTCTTCCCTTATCTTCCCTAACGTTCAGAGTTGTTCTGATTTGACAAAAGAGCACCGGCCGAGCGCCCTGAATGAATAATAAATGGACAGCAGAGGGAATCAATGATTCTTATTCGACCGAGTTGAAGCTAGCAACATGTCGATTACACACCGGAGGTTGGTAAGAACTGAGGGACAATGCCCCCTAACCTAAGTGGGCCTACCAGCGAAGCAACTGGTACTTGATCGGGCGCGGGCGGTTTGCTTTCGTACAACGCCCTCGCAGCAGGAAGAGGCAGTTGTCATTTGAAAGGAAAGGCTCTTCTCCTGTTCTACAAATCTACAACTTTTTTTACTGATCGAGACTCCATCCATATCCCTGTGGTTATTCTAAATTTTCCATTCTATCATTTCTTTGACAGCTTAAACTAGGCTCCACTTTAGATAGGTTTTCGGTCTTAATCAAGATAGGTCAAGGGCGCGTCGGAACGGTCGGTAGCTGCTTAGTCTCATCCGAGAGTCTAATCTCTTTGTGCTGCTTTTTTTTTCAAAGAAAAAAAAGAAAGAAGGGGGTCGATTTAGGCTCCTTCCCTTCCACTGCATAGCTGCGCTAGCAGGTACTATGAGCCCTCTGTCCCACGCATCTAACCAGCTCGCGTGGTTCACCGGTTCCACCGAAAACTCTCATTTGTTGAAGCGGAGCATAGTGCGCTTTAGGCGCCGAGCGAGAAACGTCTCTTCTTTCGTTTTGGTTTATTCACTGATCTGAAACTTAGCACTTACTTTCTTATTGATTCCAGGGGCGCCGGCGTTCTTGAATGAAGTCTATCCAAACCGAAGACGCACTTCTCAGATCAGGCTAGGCCTCTCCAGCTGAGCTGGGCGCCGGGGCCCTGGATGCGCTAGCGATTGGCACATAGGGGAGTGGTTGCCCGGGTTTCTCGGCCTGGTATCCTGCACCTCGCGTTCATGATATCTACATTAAACTGTGCCCCGGAGACACGGTCGAAGCACGCCCGCCCAGTGTGCCTCTTTCACGACATGCTCTAGTCCCGGGTGTCTTCCAGTGGTCTTCTAGCCTTAGAAGAAGTCGTGTCCGTCCCGGACATCTGCAACGTCCTCCCACGCCTTTTTTTTTATAATGGAAAAACAGAAGGAAAAGACTGACCCATTCGGTGACTTTCGCGGTCGCCCTCACTGAACCGACTTGAATCTGAACTACGATTCAGATCAAGTCTTACCGAAATTGGATTTCCTTTTCGTGCCATATGCGCTTAGACTTTACTTTTTCCCCCTTTTTCTTCCCAGTCCAATATTTGTTCTCGAAGGTCTACCTCCTTTCGTGCGCCCCTCACCTCCTCCATGAGGATGATCCACTGGATTCATTGCAAGACCACGAAGAATGGGGCGTCTGCCTAACCACCGGCTTTGTCCAGCTTTTCTAAGCTTACGTGCACCATGATTGGAAACCATACCAATAGTAGCTCGGCATCGGGAATCAATGACTTTTTCAACACCCGAAGGTAGCCGCACAAGCCTAAGAGAGAGTGTAGGGGGTGCTGGTTCCTTCATTATTTTAGCATAAATAAGTTCCTGCGGCTCGAGTCAGCTTTGCGCCTTGACCTGGACTGGATGACATTCAATATAATGTACCCATGTTCCTATACGTATATCGTACAATGGTATGAAATTTCGCTATTTGAGAATTTAGATAAAGTATCTCGTATCTAGTTGCAGGGGGGCGCGGCCAAGAAGCAGCCAGCTGACTGCCCCCTTGCACTCGGCCTTTCTTCGCTGTGTGAACAAGGTCTTAGTATGTATGGGCATTCTGGGCAGGTCGCAATAAGTCGCTGGTCGAAGGTTTAGACCAATCGCAATTCATCACCATCTTGCCCGCTTCCAATTGATGACTGGCTATTATATAAGTGTTGACCTAAGCCCCTGTGCTGGGGCTCGGCTCCCGAACCGTACGTGAGTTGCCTCGTACGGCTCTTCCTAAGAACTTGAAGCCCCCTCTCTAAAAAAAAATGCATTTACAAGACAAAAAGACTTTTTCAAAAAGCCTTCGCCCTCCTATTCAACGGGGCTATTAGAGAAGCAGCTTCGTTCCTTGACTTCTTTGCTCAGTCAAGCTTCCTTGTTCCTTAGTGTAGTCTCGTAGTTTAAGACTCCGTTCCTTATAGCCTAGTCTATATCCACAGCTGACGTGACTCCGTACCGACGCCTTTCCCTTTGTAGACGGCTAACTTCGTAACCTTAACGTACTTTCTTTTTTACTGTAGCATAGGCCTTCGTCGGCCTTTCGAATGCCCCCTTCCTTACTTTTCTGAGAAGCCCTTTACGACTATAAAGGACAGGGGGCTGTTCACCTTTGGAAACTTAGCTACTTACTTAAGTACTACTCAATACTAAAGTCAAGGCGAACGGGGCTCCCAGGCCGGGACGTCTAGCAGAATGCTTGGCCTCCTGCGCTGGAAGCGACGCCCGAAGGGTGAGCTTCTGGCGGTTAGCTTCTAGCACTAGATAATAGGCATTAGCCATTCTGAGCTAGAAGGAGACAAGCAAATGAAGGGAGGCATTACGGGCCGACTACACGAAGCAAAGCTTCGTAGACTCGACAAGTCGCTTATAGAATGCCGACTACTAAGTGAGGACCTTCCACTTAGGGAAGGGGGAGGGAAGCAAAACTTAGCGAGCTTTATAAGGCCGACCACTACAGAAGCCGCTGGCGGAGAAAGCTCTTCGAGCTTCCCTTCATTCGTTGCTAAGCCAAGGTCCCAGGTCTCCGAGTCAGCCCGCGCTTTTTCGAAGAATCCTGCACCCATGGGCATACGGCCTGGCAGGCCTTCCCTTTCCGCCGGAGCTTCATGGGCGTTGCCCCGTTCCCCAATCAGATGTTTGGATGTGAGCTATACTCCGCGAGGAGCCAAACGGGCGTATGGCCTTGCCATTTGACCTCTCTTCCCGTGTGACTAGGAATGCTCAGTGACAACCTCTCAATTGTCACCGCCTGGCCTCTCTTGCTACCACGGTAGCACCTAGTGTGGTCAGCACCAATCGTGTTCGGGCAACGAAGCTTACACTCATTCACATTGGTTCATCCTGCTATGCCCTGGGCCTTTTGCTCTTCTAACGTAAAAGGTGGCCGGCCATTCGTCAAGGCCCAGGAATCCGCTGGACATCTCAGCGGCGGGATTGGATACCCGCATCCGATCGAAGTTCCATTTTAGTGCCCCCCGAAAGGAGAGCCCCTTCTAGGTGGGTCGCTTCGCGCAAGACATTGCTTAGGACCAACGGGTCACACGACAGGTGCACGATCGACTTTGCACGTTCCATCCTTCGTCCTTTCGCCTATCGGCTTAGCAGGCAAGCTACCTTGATCCGTCTTCGGCTTCGATTCGTTATGCTCAGCAGCTCCAACAAGCCCGTCAGTCTCTTGCCGCCTAAAATTCTGCCAAGAAAGCGCTGCTTTACGTTTGATCCTATGTGGCCAGAGAATGCTATGCGTTCGCGTTCTCCACTTTCGGATCTCGCAAAGAGAAAACGTGTTTTTTCCTCTTATTTTCTCTCTCATTCGCGGAGCGAAGAAAGCGGGCTTTGCCCCAGCTACCGCTATCCTTGGGAAACCAAAAGAGCTACCGAAGGAAAGGGGTGCAGTCTCTCCCTTGGCCTTTGGAGAGGAGAGGGCAGAGAAGAAAACGTCCTTCGCGCAAGGTTTTTTGCTTCCTGCGCCCTTACTAGTAAAGGGGCTCTTCGACCCAGGAGGCATTCTGGTGGGAAGGCCGACCACTACATAAGCCGCCATCAATCCAGGAGAGAAGGAAGTTTTCTTTCTTTGATCCACCTTCCCGGGCAGGGAAGAGAACGAAAATGGACCGCGGATGGTGGTCGTGGTAGATTCGAGGATGTTAGGCGGTGGAGCGAACTCTTCTATCGTCTTGCATTTCCTCTGGCGGCCTAGCTGCACCCCCTCGATCCATCGTACTAGAGCGATTCGAGAAGAACGATTAGGGTCATATTCTATCCTTTCTACAATGCCCATAGACGAAGTGCTTCGTTTCAGATCAATTCTTCGCTGCAATCGCTTCGATCCACCCCCTCGGTGAAAAACCGTAATACGCCCTGAGCTATTCCTACCAGCAGACTTCCCTGTACGCAAAGTGAATTGTCTAAGTGCTCTCCCCTCTTGGCTTTGTCTCATTCTCGATCTCGTAATCATTCGATTCCGTCCTACTCCTCCTTCTTGTCTGTCGTTCATCGTCGTTGGTCCTTCTTTCACTAATGATCTCACCACCAGCTTGTTGAAGAGGGAAAGATCACTCCGTCATGCAGCCGTGATCTTATATACGATACCCTCAGATCGAATTACTAAGATTGCGGTTGATTTAGCTACCGTTTTAGTCTAGCTCGGGTGTCCCTCTCCCTAAGCGAACCATTCGGTAGACAAAGTTTTCTCTTTAAAAAGTAATATAGATTCTCATCATCATCATCGTCTTGTCCTTTCTTTTTGTGAAAAGGTCTTTGGTATATATGTCACACCTACTGCGCATCGAGCTTGCTGGCAGAAGTCAAGCACTATCCACACCCGCTTACTTTTGGTGGGAAATCGACCATTTCCCCGGTTGCCTTAGACCCTCATAAGTAAACTCCTCTTGCAAAGCAACGTACCGCTGACTGCTTTCGCTTTCACTCTCATTCCATGGGACCTCCTTCAACACATAAGCCGACCCACCTCTGCCATAGCAGCATTCAACCATCTAAGAAAGATGTTATGTTCGGCTGGAGAAGACGTCTACCTCAACTACAAGGGTTCTGTCCCCCCCTCAATCAAATAAGACTTTTCCATCCCACAACGAATTTAAAGATTCTCCTCCCGAAATACATGAAATAGCTTCTGCTTTCTTTCCTTTATTCGTTTTCAAGCCGCTAAGTGCACTAGTTGACTTTCCCTATGAGATTGGCCTTGCTGGGATCACTGAATCTTCTCAATCCCATCGCTGAATGCCTTCGACTGAGACCTATCTGCTTCATTTCCGAGTTTCACTTAGACACAGCCAAAGAGGACCACAAGAAGAATGTTAGCCTACCCGGCCTTGCCGTCATGTTCACTGCTACTGACATATGAGACATCGCTAGCCATCTGTTTTCTCTCATTCAAGCCTGGCAAACAACTCTTTTGTCTGGGCTACGAAATGATATCTCCAGTAAGACACGAGATATCGTTTCGTAGCTTTCTAAGAGAAATTCCCCTTCAGGCAATCAAAGACCAGACGAAGGTCCGAGACCTCTACCTGATGATGTTCCATAGCGGACCTTGTTCCGATGCCCCAATGATGGGCTCTTTGATCCATATTTTCTATAAGGCTCTGTTCTGTAATGCGGGATCTTTGTTCGAAGCCACCAACCACCTTACCTTACGAGCCTTAAGAACAGGCGTTAAATGGTCCTCTAGCACCCTCGATGAAAGTCTAGCCTTCACCCGAGCCCGAGGCTCATCTCTAATTCCCTATCCTTGGCCGTTGTAGCCATTGCACCTTCGTCTTTGGCCTCCTCTTCTTCGTTTGTAGCTTCGGTAAGGTAAGTGATTCCTCCCAGCAAACACAGCCCTTCCCTCCAAAGGCGAACGAAAGAACTGCAGTACCATTTAAAACAAAGAATGGTAGGGCGATAGCCGTTAACCAAAAGAGGACATAGCGATTACATTCCCATAGCCTAAGGGCGGAAGAACAGACAGACGCACAGGAATGAAAGGGATAGCCTAGCCAATAACTTACCTCTCCTTACCAACAGCTAGGAGTGCTGCTACGCTAACTGGCTCTACTAAAGCAGGGAAGAACTAAGGCATTGAAGCACTAGACTGACCCCGCAGGATTAGACCTAACGGAACTCTTCCTGCTTTATTCAACTCAGATAAGCTAGTCTAATTCTCTCGGATCAATCCTCGATCTAGGCCGCATCTCATATAGAGAATAGATTCCCTTTGAATCTCTATCCGTACGTCTTTCAGAAAGAACTGAATCTCATGGAGTTCTAAAGTAACCTACGCTTGCTCGCTCTACTGCCTCTGCTGACCTCACTTGGTTACGCTTTCTTCTTCTCTTCGCGACCTCCGCATTTTCCTTTCTCAAGGCTTCTATTTCCTTGGCCAGAGACTGCCGTATCCGACTCTGTCTGTCTTCCATTGCTAACTTGTCTACCACCTTCACTGCCGTTTTCCACCTTTGTTTAAGCAGCTTTTAATGCGCTTTCTAATCCGCTTCTGTAAAGAAAGGAGAACAGAGAGGCTAAGGCTAACTAACTTACATGATTTCAACTATGCCTGAAAAGTGAACACTCTTCTTGTTCACTGCTAGCTAATATGGAAAGAGAGGTGAGTCAAACTGGGGCTAGGAAGAAAGTACCGAGAACGAAGATTCGACTGAAAGCAGCCGGAATGGAATAACGAATTGAATAGATGTGGATGGAACTGCCTACCTTACCTCTTGATTCGTTAGTGTCCAACATTGGTTAGTCTCGAATGGAATGGATTGAATCGCGAGCGGAGCGAGGCCCATATAAGTGGAGTTACCCAATGATACCTGAAACGGATGGCTAATCTATGGTAAAGATGCCGTCGACACAAGGCGGTTGAACACTTGTGAATCACTCTACTCAGAGGGTCATGAGACTCTAAGGACGAGAACCAGGCGATTATAACAACAGAAAGCACTCTCTTAATAAGAAGATTGGATTTGCCTCCCTTGAATACTCTTCGGGATTAACCAACCAGCCACCTAGGGCTACACGAGAAGATTAAAGCTTCTACCCCCTAGCTTCTATCTGGAGAGCAAACCACCACTATTTCAAATGTTCAGTTGTCTTACTTCTCGCCTATCCCAAATTTCGGGCGGGAAGCAGCCTCAGCCTTCTCAGCAAAATATTAAAGACATTGCCAATGTCATTTCCAAACAAGTAACTGCCCTCTCGGTTCCATCTGCATCTGAATTCAACGGGAATCCTTGGTTATTTGACACTGGGCCAGCAATCACATGCCGGGTACAGCTTCCTTCCCTTAGCTCCTCATCTGAATCGCAAGGTAACCTCATCCTATACACTGCAGACAAGACTCCTCTCCCTGTCACTCGCACCGGGTCTGTCATCATTCGAAGCAGTCCTTCTCGTTCTCTCACCTTGAAGCATTTTTTCCTTGTCTTGGTCAGGACCTTGTTCTCTTTCATTCTTCTGGTTGTTTTGTGTATGACCTAGTGACAGGGAAGGTGATTGGCAGAGGTAGAAAGGTTGGTCGATTGTTCTTTCTCGACTTTTGTGCTTCGCCTTCTCATGTGTCTCTTGCCATTCTTCCCTCTAGGGAAGGAGGCCTAATCCCCAACTACGTTATAAAAGGGGTATTGGCAATCTGCCCAAGATCGTATAAAGCTGCTCTTACTTCGTCCCCTTCGTTGCCTGCTTCAATCAATCGTATTTCTGCTTGTGAAAACGGAAAGGTACTTTACTTTATTAAGGCTGATGGCCGTGCCCTGCCGAGTAAAGGAGAGATTGTCGTACTTATGGGGATCCAAAGTGACTAGCCCTTTCTTCGGTTGAAGCTACTCCTTGGGTCCATCTATCCTGCTAACCTATATCTGCTTGACTGATTGGACTGGTCTACTGCATCACTTCGTACTGAGAGAAAGAAGAGAAACTTCCTTTACTTACCTAGAAGTAAGGATCTTTCATCTAGAATCCCGAGAGACTACTCCTCTATAGTATCGAGATCAAGAATCGCTTTTGTTCTCTCCTGCAACTGAACTCGGAACTAGCTCAAACTAGTCAATCGGCTCATCCTTCCTACCTTTCGCTGATCCCATCTACTAGCTCCTTTTTACTAATGCATGGCAGGGGCACCCGAGGGCTTGCCCTTGCAGAATTGATCTACAACCAACCTTGATTTAGCTTACTTTATGCTATGGGACAAATCCACTAAAGGCAGGGCAAGACTGATTTTCTTCTTTCGGAGATCCTTGCACAAGATTCCTTCCTCTCTCGATTTGAGACTGATTTTATAGGCCCTTATTAGTCGAGCGATTTCATTCCAGTTCCTAAACAAGAAGAAAAGACTCATTCGGCAACCCCTCCTACGGGGTCAACTCCTAAACCTACTCCTAGGACTAAGACAGATGAAAGAGAGAGGAATGAGAGAGATTCTCGGAACCGCTAATCAGACCAAGACTAATGAGATGACTCGAGACATGCCTAGGGACGAAGACAAGGCTAAGTCAAAGGATGTGCCCCAAATGAAAGAAAGACGAATCATAGGACTCATACGGATTCGACAAAGAAGAAAGGCGAAAGGGGGCGGTTACTGCTCAAAAGACAGGGCGTGAATCGTCTACCTCAGCGTACCAAGCCAAGGGCTAGGGCTTTATCCGAACAAGGACTCCCGCGGGGTAGAAGAGAGGGCTTCCACAGAGTCTGTCGTCATGGAAAAAGCATAAAATATTTCCATTCAAAGCGAAATCATTGAAGAAAGATGACCTCGAGATGCTAGAACTGATATAAGAAGCGGGTTACCAGGAAGGAAGTGCTCTGGTTCTCCTCTCGATGAGGAACGAAGCTGCAAGAGCGCCAACGAGTGAGGTATTTGGTTTGACTCCTGGATACGTAACTATCGAATTGAGCTTCGATTTAGGTGCCGCTTACACCGTTCAGTCTGCAACAGGGACAGCGAACTACTCACTCTTACAAGCAAGAAGGGAAGCGGGAGTTGACAATCCTCCCAAGCTATGCTCCCTCAAAAGAGGAAGACAACAACTATGCGAACTAAGCTGCTTCGGATAGCACAGACCATGCTCCAGCTTACTAATGCCTTACAACAAGGGGATACTCTAGCAAAGCGCATCCCTTAACCTATTACTCCCTGACGGTGGGGAACATTAAGCTGCTTTAAAAAGGGCTGAAGCAACAACAAAGGGGAGAGATGGGAAATGTGAGACTAAAGGAGGGATTTTACTCTCTTGCCTTAGTTGACTATTAGATTTTCTTTTATTCTTTTCGCCTTGGAATGCCTATTTACAAGAGGTTGAGTCCTGGGTACCACTTTGAGGAAAGTTATTTATGCTTATTTTCTGTGAATGACAAGCGGTTCCCCTAAGACTTGGATCAATAACAATGGTACAAAGATCATCTAGATGACTACTCAGCAAACTGAGTCCGTCCACCACCCAGTAGGAAGAGTGAGCGGTTCCCTTAAGATTGTAGTGAATGTGGGCGTCGGCATTTCTATTTCTACGGAGCTGGACCAGTATGATGGTACTTTTCTAATAGAGATTGAGCTTCTCTTTCACTTTTGTCTCCTACGGATCAAAGCATGACTGGGTAGCAGACTGAACGAGTGGGAGTGTTTGCTAACCTCTTTCTCTGTAACGTACGTACATGAAAGCAAGTGCAACAGATCCGGATTGAACGTATTGAGAAATTCAGTGGTTAAAAGCCTATAGCTCAGTCTTCGATAGCAGCTCTGTCTGCCTCTGATCCAAAGTGCTATGGATGAATTCTTGGACAAGGCCTTCTTTAGCTTCTATTGCTCGGGCGATAGCAGCAAACTCCAGGCTCGAGAGACCTTCAACAAAGTAGATCCGGCTGCCTTCTTAGCAAGGAATGAGAGAGAGGTCGAAGTCTTTCATTAGAGGCCCTTTCTCCTCTTATGATTTTTCGATCCCAACCTATGTGACACGAGCCAATAAAGTAAATCAGCAGGATCGGGGAAGAGAATTCCCGTTTTCGAGGAACTCAACATCTCTTCGAGCTTGGTCTGGACGAGAGCTGGTTCAGATTCGGGTTCAGAGGTCGGAGGGATGCTGGAGAATTCCATTGGTTTTGGCTTTTCGAACCGGTAAGTTCAATCAAAAAGAGATCGATCGAGGAGACCTTGCATTTGTGGCATAAATTGCTTTTCCACTCCGTCGAGTTCAACAAAACGATAAGGGTGAAGACTTCTTAATCAATAGGCACGCACAGGTGGGAACGAACTTCTTAAATTACAAGGGCTTGGCTTGATGGCTAGTCTGCTGTTTCTGTTGTTCCTATGCCCGTTTTACGTGCTGAGAGAGACGTCGATTCGTCCTATAAGGGGGGATGCCGTGAAAGGCCTCAAACGAGAGATTCTTCGAAAACGAAAAGGAAATGGCAAAAGAATCGATATTCGTACATATCCTCATTTGCTTCTTCATCTACCATCGGTCACGAAATCCGCTCAGAGGAAGCTAAGAAAAGAAGCGACATAGGCAGCAATCGGTGGTGACAACGCACCTTTCCTTACTAGAATCGTTGAGAGCGGGGAGTCAGATCTGAAGGTGGAGGAAAGTCAGGCAAATCTGGCTTCTTTGACGAAGAGTGGGGCAGTGTCATTTGTTTAAGAACTTCACCATCGTGGTTGGGCGGGATCCCAGGCTTTCTTTCAATCCTTATTATTAGGTTAGGCGGAAATCCGATCAATCAGAGTTGCTGTCCGATCGGGAAGGGAAAAAGCCGGGAAAACGCACTCGAAATCCTTAGGACGACCGGGATTGGTTGAAGGTTACGTTCCGCACCAGTCATCTTAATGGCATTGACATGTGCTTCCTTATTCGAATCGGCTAGTGAGCACATAAACTATTAATCCCTTCCTTGCTTGCGCGTAGTTTGACTAGCACAGGGAATGCCTCTGTCATCCTAATTGAGTGAAGTTCCGTTGAGAGCCTTCGTTCCGTTCCCACACGGATTGAGAGTCAAGTCAAGGACTTCGGGGTGAGGTTTCCTTGCTTGAGGATTCTTCCTAGGGTTCGGTCTCATTTATCTTAATTTCAGTGGACTG
>MKEJ01069857.1:52500-62500 GCA_001753735.1 Embelia ribes | reverse complement strand
TAGATTCGCTAGCTCGGTAAGAACAATCGGAATACAAGGACGCAAGGACGGGACCGGGCTAGAGGACTCTCTATCGTCCCCATCGTCCTAACAGCCGATCACGCAATTAGAGCTACGAACAGTTTGATTGTTCTTGGGCAACAGAATCCGTAACACAATCAGGGGTGCCGGGCTTGGCGCAATATCGGGATAGAAGGAGGCCTAGGAAACTAGGCTGTTTTCCAGGCTAAGGTAACAAAGTTAGACCGAGATTCACGACTGACTTCCTCTACAAAAGAAGTAGTAGAATAAGATGCGAGAGAGCCATGCCTTTAGAACAAGAAGGTTTTGATTCTGGGGTCAGCTGGGATCAGGATTTTACACTAAACAAAAGAGAGTGCGAACATTATTAAAGTATCAGACAAGCAAGTACGGAACCCCAATCACGAGGGGGAAAAGGACACCCATTAATGGAGGAAATAGCCCTATATTCTCTTTATTCTCTTACGAGATTTGGAGGACAAAGAATAGCACGCTTCTCTTGCCTCTAGGAAGAATAGAAGGAACCTATTCTCTTACACAATCAGCTGTGCACAAAGATGTTCCTACTTATATTGAGAGTGACCCCGGCGAGAGACCCTCTTCATCTATTGCTCGGGAGATACCACAGAACACTTAAGCGAGACTTTACCTCTTATTGACTTGAACAAACTAACTCCCGTCTTTGGTGATCTGTACCTCGAAACACACCTTAGACAAGCAAATTTAAGTTTCATTGAATGAATGAAAATCATAATCTGAATAAGAGTATGATACTAGACGACTAGAGAAGAGAGAGTCAGAGGCCTTAAAGTTGATGACCGATGAAGTAAGTACGTAGTAAGGTAGAATGAAAGAGTAGTTAAGAACTATAGATTTTTTTGGTTCTTGCGCTTAGTTTGTTGCTGGTGAATTTCTCCTATTTCCTCTCTCTTTATCGCAAGATACGAAAGGAGAGCCCTTTATCTATTTTTGATTGTATCAACATTTTTATGCATCGGTTTTTCTTTTTTTTTATTATATTACCAGACCTGGCATCTTATCCTTTTCCTTCTCGTTCTATGGAATAACATAGGATATCCTATGATATTCATATTAGACAAGCAAGGTATCAGTCTTAGTCCTCTTTTATAATTTTATAAAAAGACTGCAATCGAATTAGTAGATCTCATTGGGTCTTGTGTTCTTTTTCTCCTTGTGGAAGACTCTTTTTAAATGCCAGGAGTGGGTCGGGCTGGGATGAGGAGGGTCCCTTCATTTTGATTGGACTTTTGGTCGATTCTGAATTGAAAAATTTGAGATCTCTTGTAGCAGGATCTACGAAACTAAGGTGCTTGTACCTTTGCCCTTACCGTCAGATTCCACTTCGGATTTGGATCCCGTTCAATAAGATATGGATCTTTATAGAGGAAGATAGCCTGGTGCAGGTACAAAAAGGCCCAGTGGTGTGGGTGGTGCTTAAACAGATAGAAGGAAGCGGTAAGCTGGTGCTCAAAGAAGTAAACTTATGAAGCATCTACCCTTGCGGATGGATCTGTCTATGTACCAGAAGTTGGAAGAGCAGCCCTTGATGAGGGGTATGCTTCTAGGTCTCGATCACGAAGGCCTTCATCTAGATATTCAATATATGTGACTGCTTCAACGGCTGCTTTACCGACTGCTTCCTCCTCTTCATCACTTGACTTCATGGTCGAGAAGAGCTTAGCTTTCGAGAATGTTATGATATGGCTTGGCGAGAACTGGCAGTAAGGATGAGAATGAATATGACCTCTTTCCTGGATGGTGAAAAGACGAATCAGTAGTTTCGATCATAGAATCAGCACTTTTTCATTCATTTAAAGGTCTTTCCTGTTGGCTATGAGAGCAAGTTTTGAGCTCTGAGCTAGGAGTTCCCTGCTCTATGATCCAGAGCTAGTATCTCGAGGTCGTCTTTCTTACGTCTTTCTTTCCTATGGGTTCTTCTTCGATGAACCTTGTTAGTCGAATAGCTAGTCTTTCTCACCTACGAGGATGAGAAAAAACCAATCCATTTCCGAGCCATGAGCTCCTTGTGCTTTCTGATGTCTGTAATAGCATCTCGGGGTCCTGTCTCTCTTGTGCAATTCTCTGAATCAGCATGTTCTTTGCCTACCCGCTTTCCTTTCTATGTTTCCTAGCTCTCTTGCTACCTATTATTTACTGTCATTTTTCTGTAGCCAGGATGCGCTTGGAAAGAGCTTTCATAGTCCTTAGTGCTTGCTGCTAGGAGCAAATCCATCCCATTGCCGCCCTTTCTTTGTTAGCCCGTAGGCTCTGCCTTTCTAATAGGCCATTCTCCTCAGTAACCCGCCCTTCATCTAACTGCTTTAGTCACCTGCCTCTTCCATCCGTTCGGTCCTCTCTTAATGACTCTTTCAGTCGAAAATCACGGGGTTGACAGAAGAATATGAAAAGAAGAAGAGCAAAGAAGGATGAAAAGCAGAAAGGCTATTCAAATTCATCCCCTTACTTAACGGCATGCAAAGAACTCCAGGCAGGAACGATTCAAAGCAGTAGCAAAGAACTCCAGGCAGGAACGGATGCCTTGCAAGAACGAAAGAGGAGTGAGGAAGGTACTACAGGCAGGAAGTCCCCGGCGAGGATAAAAAGACTTGAATTTCCCTCAACTCCTCACCAACGGGCTAGAGGGGGAGAAGAAGGTCTGAGATAAGCAGTTCAAATTCAACGCAACTAGGACTGCCAAGGAAAAGCTAGAGATTTGCTTGCCGGGCACTTCTCCTACAGCTATGAGTGAACCCCATTCGATAGCGGATTCCCATGCCGACCCAATATCAATACATGGAGGTAGTGTAGATCGAGTGAAAGAAGATAAGGCAGGGCAGAGAAAGACTGATAGCTATTACCGGGCCTACTGAGTAAGGCGAGAGCACTAAAGATCATTCGATTGGTTGTTCCCCTCCCCATTGGAAAACCAACAAATGGCACTTTCCCCGTGAGTAGCATGTCAAAAACGAGGAATTGGGATCCCACTGATCGCCCTCCAAACAAAACAACCTGATCTGTATAGGCCAGAAGCCAGAAAAAAGCATGATAGCCCGCTTGATCACACTGATCGCTCCGCTTGTCTTCTTGGTGGAAGGGTTCTGGTTCAGTGAAATGAATGAGCGAGAGCTTTTTAAGAAAGAGGCGGAACATCGCTCTCCATTCTGCTGTCGAGCCAAAGAGATAGCAGAGGGTTCTTATCCGTGGGAATGCTTCCTGTGAAACCTGTACAAGAGCAGGATGCTGCCCAATAAGCGAGGTTATGTGTCCAAGAATTGGCACTTCTGGATACTTTTTGAACAAGCCAGTTGTCCAGCTTGGATAGGAGCTCGTGAATATAAGAAATGATAGGAGAAAGAGTCCAGCTCCAAAATGATCTTTTTGAAATCCAAGTTGACTACATTGGATAGAGCTAATAAGGCTGCCTTGGCTTCTTTGGTAAGCAGCCATTGTTTACAATATTCAATGCACAAGGCGAATTGCTCTAGGGTGAAGTACTCCATCTCTCCGTACAGCACGACTTCTTTCGAATCTCTTTTGTTCACTGCCTCTTCTTTAATCAATGGATACCGACTAGATCTCTACAATTCATTAATTGATCTTCGCTTTTGTACCTGCCCCTATTAGATATAGCTTTCACGAGCTTGACTCAATCAATATTCGCTTTTTGACTATGATTACACGTGCAATCCATCTCTGATCATTGAATTTCTTATCATTGCATTGGGCTCTTTTCTTGTACCACACGAGGAGGCTCAGCCTTTCTTTTCACTCCACCATCGTCCTTACTTCTTTTTTTAAGTAGGGGATCCTACTTATGGAAGAAGGCCCTGGGAACGACATTCGAGCGAAGGCCTTTTAGTCTTTCTAAAAGGTAGGGCATTTCCATCTTGCTTTCGTTCCTCTCGTGGTTTAGGAGTGGGATCAGTCTGGTCGGAGAGTTGGAATTCATTCTATTACTGGATTAGTTTGAACATTACGATTTCTTTCACCCCTGAGCTTCGGTGCGGGAACGCGTAAAGCATTTAAAGGAGTTAGGCCGGGTTTGGGCTATCCCCTTGAGAGAAGGCATGGAAGCAGTAAGGACAACATTGTCTTTGATTATCATCTCTGTCTGAACGAGAAATTTCGATCCTTCTTCTGGCCCCATCTCGTGACGGAAGAGATCCCATTCGTAGGAATCTCTACTCGAGAATGACCATTCACCGAAGTTTTTCCTGGCGGATGACTGACGAAAGAAGAATGAATACCATTGACGCTAGTCTCTGTTCTCTTGAATAGGTAGGCTCAGTACGCTAAGAAAGATTGGTCTGCTTAGGGGTCATAGGATGTAGGACAGAGAATAGAATTTAGCCGGCGAGATGAGTCTGTGAAAAGCCTTTAGGGCTAGAAGCGCCAGTACTTATCTTTCATAAGCTTTGACATAGAGACTTCTCGTCCCAGGTCGTGACTCTTGCTCCTGAGCTTCTAAATCCTTACTTAAGGGGATTAAGGTAGCCTTAGCTACTTACTTGTATTAGAGTAGGACAAGGCCTTTAGTAAGTTTACAATCCTACTTAGTCTACAGAAGATCAAAGACAGAAAGGGAAAGTACTGAATAAGACTAACAGATAGGCACGCACAATAGAAGGAAAGGGGCCTGGTCCTTTCTATGTCCCCAGTTGTATTTGGTAGGCAATCCAGAGGCAGGAGATCACCCAATGACTCACTCAATCTAAATGGAGTGAGGCCTAGCGTCGGAGTTGCGTAACTATGATCAGGTAGAAAGCCTCCGTTAGAGTGACCGGGCTATGAAGTTAGCCCATTCGGGTTTACTTGGGTTGAGCAGACAATCATGCGGACTCTTTTTCGTCTTAAAGATCGTCAGCTCTTGCTCTCTTCGGCAGTCAGATAGCGGGCAAGGAAGGAAGAGAGAGAATATGTCGTCAGTGTAGAAAGAGAAGATTCTCATTCATAAAATGCCCTCTTATGCGCTATCCGATCGCGAGGAACCCAATGGTTTAGCAATGATCCTATCAATTGACTAGTTAAGTTTCGGGACTACTCCTGAAGAATGACCAATGGAACCGACCGTATCAAAGTAGTGATCTCTTGGCATAGCTGAAACTCGATGTCAGAAAGCACGTTCCTCGCGTAGCAGCCCGAACTCTTGGACGAAGGTCAGATTCAGCGAACGGGTTAGCTTTCCCACTCTCCTTGCTTTCTCTCAAAAATTGCATCCTCTGATGAACCACCGATTGCTTGGTTGAGTTATCCCACATAGCGTCAAGGAATCGAAGCAATCCTGAGATCGGGCATAGCGCAAAGTCGACATCTTCGTGATTCTAGGTCAGAAAAAGCCCCTTTAGCCCACTCTCTTTTTACATAGCCAACTAGTTGGTGTACTCTCCCTCAACACTGACCCGATAGAAGTCAAGCCCTTTGTCTCAAAATGAATGGCATCCATCTTCCTGAGGGAGAGCTAGGTATGGTAAGGACAACCTTGAATCGCAGTTTTCATGCTCATACCAACCTTCATTCAATACGGGTAGGGTGAGAATGAAATTAGAAGGGTAGATAACCCCTAAGATAAAGCGGTCAACATCCACCCTAATTCTATCTTATTCCGGGTGGGATAAAAGAGAAGTTTGCCATCAACCCATTGACAAGATCAAAGATCGGATCACTACTCATCAGCGGTGGCCCATCTAGCTAGTTGAGCCTTCCTTGCCCACCTTTTCATTTCTTTATTGGCCCAGCCTTCAACCATTAACCTCTCCTCTGTGCACCCTCTCGGATTGATCTTTCCTTTCATTGATTGATCTTCCTTTACTAATCACCATTCTTTAAGAAATGTCCATCATGTGAACAGTCATTGACCGGGGGAAGACTAGAATCTAATACGCTTCCGGGGCCCGTGCGTGGGGGCCTCGGGGGGGATGATGAGGCGAGAGGTATCGGGCGGGCTATCCAGTAACGGATTACGGAATGCATCGAGGGGGCGTGGACCAACCATACATCTACCCGTTGCTTAGGTCATTCACTCAAGGCTACCGGGGATCTTGACTCAACGGAATCAGACTGCGGGTAGAAACCGTATAAAGCTTTGAATCCTTGAATAGACATCCCTACGCTAACCAAAAAGAAGCTAGCTATGCCCCCGTCGGGATAAAAAGACAGGGTGGAAGGTTCCCCAGGAGAGAGATACGGAGCAGAGCAGCACCCTTGGCCTATCGTTTAGGGAGGAGGCGAGCGGCAGTGAGGGGAAGGGCAATATTAGTTTAGGGAGTCGGGAGTCAAATAAATTATGCAATTCCCATTGAGTCAAGTATTCGGTTTGCGAAGGAGAGGTGGTCTTCATTTGTTTTCTTATTAGGCCAAGCCGGGATGGATGGCGTAATCCCACCCCGATGATGCACTCTTTTTCTCCTTTTTTCTACCTTTACTCTACCCGCTCTGTCGTATAAAAGTTGTGAATTGGAGTTACGTGTGTTAAGTCTTTGACTACGGTGACTATGGCCACTCTGGCTTCTTTCTGGAGAGGTTATTTTCCCGGAACGTGAGGAATAAACTATCAGCATGGGTTTTTGCAAGACAACGGACTGGCGAGAAAGACGCTGGCGAACTTGAAGCAGAAAGCTAAATGAAAAGAGAGTTCAAAACCCCTCGATATAAGGAGTGAGACTATACCCTTATCTATGAAATACCGGTTTAGAGGGAAGCATCTGCCCCTTTCTTCAACATAGGGGATATTGAACCCTAGATTTCCCTATCTACTTTCCCATTACTTCTTACCAGGAAAAGGCATACCAAAGATTTTGGGCATGGAAATAGAAGTGAGAGGAGACGAAGTAGCTCGACCGACCCTTGACCCTAACCCCGGAGTAGGCGCCTGCTCAAAGGCCTTACTAATAGGGGCTTCGAGGTCAAGAGCTTTAGGAACAATAAGAACCTGTGCTTACCAGAATAGTTTGTCAATCAACCACTTGAACTTTTTGACTTCATTAACTTTAACTAGCGCTTCCCGGAAAAGAAGTGGTTTTCTTAATGAGGAGTGAATTAAAAAAAAAAAGAAGGAGATTTCCTGGTATTTCCACTCTCTTATGAGATATCCTATGGTTGGTACGGGTCTCACTTGAGAGGAAGGAGGCCTAAGCCTAAGCCACGTCTGCTGTGGTCTAAGTCAGTACAGTTGAAAAAGAATTTCTTAAAAGAACCCCGTATTATTAAGGCTTCCAAGAAGGGTAAGTTCAATCAAGCGGGCATTTCTTTGTTGTCAGCCTTGGGTGATGAAAGGGACGAAAGGATGAGTGAGGTACGAGATCTACCTATGTCGGAGATGAAAGATGAGGGGAGGAGAGAAAGAAGGCATTCCTGGATCTTTGTCTATAAAAGGCTTACGTAGACCTACTGGGGTATCCACAGCCTCACAGCTGCCTTGCTTTCCTAGGAACAGAGGGAAGAGTAGGGTGCAATTGAAGAAGCTCCCCTGGATAACGTCAAGACAAGCCTGCACTTTGAAGCAGACACCCTGGAAGGGGTCTTTCTCTAAGCCTTACCCTATCAGGAAAGGTCCCATGTATTCGATAAATGGTAGCTAGCTCTTCTACCTTCAAAGCAAGAGGTTCAGCTTACCTGATGAGGACATCTCCTACTTACTTAGTTCTTCCTGGCGGATTCTCTTTCGGCCATTAATCAACCCGTGTCTGACCCCGATCTTGTTCTCTATTCTTTGGGTGGACTCGGTCACGACTATGAATCGTTCATCACGTCGATTACTACACGTTAGAATCCTCCTACATTTGATGGATTACGATCCATGCTACTAAGTCAGGAACAAGACCTCAGTCGCCTCCATGGTGCTACTCACGACCAATCCCAAACAACGGCTTTCCTTTCGGATCGAGGTTGCTCTACGATCAGGAGGACTTGTCCACGGGCGGTAACCGTCCGAATGACGGCAATAACCGTGGGCATGGCGGTAATAACGGCCCACGTGACCGTGGACGGGTATCTCAACTCGCCTGGAGATGGCGTCCTTGGTGCTCCTCCAACTGGTGATTCGCGTCTTCCATGTCAGATCTGCAATAATTATGGTAACTCCGCTGTGAACTGCAATCTACGCTATGCCCCACCGGCTCCGACAGACACCTGATCTACGACCAGCCTTTGCTGCGATGCATCTTTCATCTGGGTACGATCCTCCGTGATATCCTGATACTGGTGCCACGAACCAACTCTCCTTCGTCCCCTCTCCTCTGCCGATCCCAGCGTTCTCTCACAGGCTTAAGAATCTCAGGGGCATGATCAGGTGGTTGTTGGTAATGGTAGCATCATGATATCTTCTTTGACGATGCGGGTAGACTACCTTCCCTTTTCATTGAGCAAAGAGAGTTTGGTAGTCGGACCAGTAACTAACTGTTAGAAAGGAATAGACAGAATAAAGTGTTATAGAGGAATAAGCGAGTTTCAGAGTAGGCCGAACCTCACTTGACCGATGATGAGAAAGTTCTGCTGGTTCTTACTTGAATCTCTTGCTTTGAGAATAATACTAAAAAAAAAATGCTTTTCTCTTGCGATGTCACTACTCGCTTTATATATAGTATAGGACTAGACCAACTTTCGCCGATCTTCGACCGCTGGCGTATGAAGCACGTTTTCTCTGTCTCTGCCTCCTCTGGCTTTCGAAGCAGGGTGAATAAAACCCTGGCCTGAACCACCCATCCCAGGCCCAGCAAGCTTGGCCGAATGGAGAGCTTGTTTAAGACAGGCAACTTCTTCCCTAAGTTGAACCATCTCTAAAGAGAGGAGAGAGTCCCCCTGAACAGAAGACCGGAGATCACTCTTCTCACCGAGAGAACCCAGCCCAGAATTAGGGTCTTGCTTCCCAACCGGCGAGCCAACGATTTCGCCTTCTTCACACTCCATTGCCGCTTGCGAGGAGCTTTAAGCACTTGTATTTCTTGTTTGTTTCTTTAATTTATTACCATTCATCCAAAAAAAAAAAGAAGCTTGGGTTGACGGGGTCGCTATCAAGGTAGGGACATCACTTGTGAACAAATCTTGGGAGTAAAACATAATGCATTCTTCCTCAACATCAAGTTCACCAACTACAGTGATAATGGTTCCGTTCATGGGAAACTTTATACTGATATGATATGAGGATGTCACAACCAAGTTGGCGTCCAAGGTCATGCTAGCAACATTTTATATGTTTCTAGTATATCCGCTACATGGAATAGAGTTGACCGAACACGATCACTAAGTAACTCGCAATATCTTACTCAACTGCTTCATTTCACTGATCTACTCCCACCCAATCTCTCCGACGTAACCCTGACCACGTTCAAATCCCCTCCAATACACCACGGCACTGGCCACTTAGCAACCCACATATAATTCTGACCAAAGCTTTCTCTGAAGTTTACTATCGTTAGGCCCATACACACCTGCCAAAGCCCATTCTTTACTATCCTCTGTATTCCGGGACAGAACCGAGATGGTGAAAAAACCAATGGATGAGTCAAGCTTCTCGACAACCCTCCTATCCCACATCAATAGAATACCACCCGCACTCTCGCCCACCTCTTACCATAAGCTCAATCCGAACTTTCCCCTTACTGACAAGATGAACTCTTGTACCAATTGGGGACCGCAAAGTCACTACTCAACCACACCTCGGAATTCAACTAAAAAGTTCCATTAAGTTATCACAACCGCGCCAACTCCTTGTCTACACACCGAAGGCGCCAACCGTGTACAGTGCACGCAAGAGTTGCTGCCTACTCTGCAACGAGACCTCAAAGGTGCCAGCTTCATCGTAAGACAAGTCCTCCCACCAGGCCACAATTTATTCGACGGTCTGAACTCTTGACTTGACACCACGCCCTTGGTACCCAAATTGTCTGAGGTGGTGGCAACTCGGTATGCGGAAGGATCATCACATCCGGCTGTTAGCTCTCAATCAGGTAGGTTTTATGAC
>MKEJ01069857.1:40000-50000 GCA_001753735.1 Embelia ribes | reverse complement strand
GAATAGGTTAATGGCCGGAGACAAGAACGAGAAAGCCGACCAATCCATAACCGACTCTTGTTGTCGAATCGAAGGGGCTTGGCTTGTACCAGGCTCTAAAAGAGTTTTTTTCGAGCGAGCGGTCTTTCCATCTTTTTGGGTTGCATGCCCAAGGCAATGCTTTTTGTAGATTGAGATGGATTGATCTTCACTATCGTACCCCTTTCTTGTACCAGTTGATGCTGCGGCAGTGCCTAATTTGAGTTTGCTACTGCCCCAGACAGCTTCGAGGTTCCCATCGATTGATTACAGAGGTTTCAACCACTGAATTTGCTTATGCTCCCCTTTGATCGAGTGCTATTTCTATAAATAATATTGAGTAGGAAAAAAAAAAAGAAAAAGAAAGAGAGCTCAAAGCGTTCCCACGAGACAGTTTTAAGGAAGGTTTTCGAATTCATTCCCTGGATAATTTCATATAGCATATAGTAAGTCAGGTCCTGCTCCTCTTCTCTTTAGTGCTTGAGTTAGCGCTGATAGAGACCTGTGCTGCAGTGATAGAGTAGTCTCCCTACTTCATTCTTTGCGAAAATACTTCAAGTCGATTCCATGCTTGGCTTGATGTGATGGGCATTCATCCGGCTGGGAATATAGGCTTCGAAGGAAGATTTTTCTCCTTTTGTTGAAGCAGCTGCAGGAGCCTAAGATTCTAATAAAAAAGCTAAGCACCTAACCAGCTACAGGTTCGGTCAGGTTTCGTTCCCCTTGGGATATTTTTCTTTCGAATCAGCAGTAAGGTAGGAGGCGCGAAAAGCTTTGGGATCTCCTTCTCTAACCAGTCTCGTTGCTCAACTTAATATATATATAATCCGAAAGGTCTTTGAAAAGGTACCTTAATGTACCAGATTAGAGAAGGCCAGACTTTCCTTCCTTGCTGGCACGCACCTTCCCTCACACAGCTTCTTCAGAGCACTCACTCACTCTTTTTACATTACATAGAAAAAAAAAAGAAGAGCTTCTCTTTCCGATTAGATTTGTAGTTTTCTGGAGACTTGCTTTCGTGGAGCATCGAAGTTGGGAGGGCCTGTTTTGGGAACGCGTAAAGCTTTATTTTTATATGAATCAACATGGAATCAGTCTTGCATCGTGGATGGGGTTGGTGACTCTGTCATTTCCTATTCATATAGAAAGAGATATTCGTTCGGAACGAGCCACTCCTTCACTTGCTGTACCTGACCTGAAAGCCTACCAGTAACAAGCAGTAAGAAGCACAGGTCGAAGAAGAACCCTAGGCGAAATACTTTCTTGAATCTGATCCAGAAAAACGGTATTGAATGAGAAAGAAAGACTGGAACGTTGGCTGCAAGAAATTCTAGGCGAGAGGCAGTACCTTTCTCTGATCTCATTGTGAAATAGATGTTTATCAAGCAATTATCTCGATGTAGGAGCACAAACAAATGAAGAAATGTTCTCACGATGTGCACATATGTATGAGACTTTGTCTACAATTTCTCACATTGAGCATCTCTTTCGGAACAAAATTACCGTCCCGCTTTCGGGCACCCTCGTTCATGATAAGGAAATCAAGGTGCAACACTTGGTCGTCTTTCACTACCCAAACATCCACGTTCCGCAGCTCCATTTATTACGCTTTGTTTGATAGCCAGCCTTTCCTTTGCCATGCCCCGCGGTCGATCACTGTTCGTTGAAGCCCGTGTCCTGCATTGCCCCCTCCGCTGGCCAACCCCTATGTCTTGGTACTCTACCCTCCCATTCATAAGAGAGTGGTAGTTGGAAGCAGGTGAAAGCAGCGAGTTGAGTAAGTCTTGTCAACAACGCTTCGCACAACTAAAAACTAACATACTGTTCACTTCTGTACTTTTCCACCGCCAAAAGACAATGACTTATGCAATTCATACGGGCACGCATGAAAGACGAGCTAAAAACGATGAATTTCTCTTAAAAGCTCGCGGGCCCCGACCAATGGTCGTTCCTAGGCGCAGTAAACCACTTGACTTCGCTCTTACCTACTAGTACTGGAGCCTCTCCTGCCGATGTCACCACTGGTTCGGGTACTTTCACCAGTACTTGAGCCAGCACCTAGCTATGCCCTAGCCGTTGCTTCCCCGCTGGATCAATGGGATCCCAATCTAGATTTCCTAGGTATGCTTGCCCTGTTCAGTAACTGAAGCTACTTGTTCTCTTTCACTATACCAAACCCACGAACTTTCACCCAAACGCATACAGTTGATTCCACAGGTACCACGAGCATGCTACTAATGCCTGTTGGACTTTGCAAAACTTATTGCCTTACCCGGAAAAAAACTTAGCTGGTTTTTTTGTCGAAAATCGGAACCTGATAATATTCAAGGACTCGTTACCCGGCAGGGTAAAACCAACAGCACAGAGGCTCCGCAGCAACAGGAGCCAGAAAGACGATTGTAGAAAGATACCAGGATTAGACTCAAAGAAACAATAGCAGCGGTACTTAGTGCCAGGTGCAATAAGTACGCCATTTCAAAGCCTCCTTTTGAAGCGTGCGTCATCTCTTCTCTGAATTGAAGGCATCTCAATTACTACCTAAGGCCTCTCCGACCTTGGTTTAGTCTGATTTCACGCGAACTGCTAATGCGGCTGTGGCTCGTTGAGGTGCCGCTCTTCTTTCTGATGCGGGAGCCCTTTTTCCGTAAGTGAGAGCACTAGCACCATCCGACTCCACTGGTACTATATATATGGAGCACTCCTGCTTTCTAAAATCTGGATCCTTGCCAAAGGACTTCACAATCCGACGACCTTGACTGAAAAGCTCCCAATTAGGTCAGTAGTTGGCCGAGTAGCTGATAGACCAAATAAGCACAGTAGCTGTTTAGAGCCGAAGAATCCTATACTGTACTCTTACAGAACAAGCTAGACTAGACTGATAGAACTTACCACTAGGAGCATTCAGCCAAATGACCCTGTCTCTCTAATCGCAATCTTGGGCTTACTTCGCAAACGGAAAAGAGAAAAGGAAGGGATTGATAGTCCACGAGTGACTATTCGGGGACTATAAAGGAGTAGAGAAAGACAGAATATGGCGGGAAGTAGAGCAAGCGATGCGAAGCTCGGGGAGTAAAGAAAGGACTAGTTGTTCTTCAGAAATCTAAGCGTAGCGATAACCTGTGTGTTCGGAAACTCACTTGGACCCTTTACTTTATGTCGGACCGAAGCGGAGGACAGTTTCATTTTTTATGACCTCGAAAATATACTACCGAAAGGTATAAGATTACTATCAACCCCCAGATAGTCTTCTCTCTCGTATTCTCTCTTCCCCGATCCACTGGTCTTAAGTTACCCTGAGAAGGGGGTCTCTCAGGACGTTTAGGCCACAGTTCCTTTCAGACATAGTGCATATGTATATGTAGGACACTCGGAGTTAGCCATGTGCTACAGCATAGACGCCTGCGATCGAATCCGCGATGGTTTGCTGGCCCGGCGGAGACTGCACAGGCATATCCAATCCTGCTGTCGAAAGTGGGACTACAAAGAGGAACTTGAAAGACTGACTTACCCTGCACTACCGGCTAACCAAAAGTGGAATGCTACAATACAAGGAGAAAGGCGAAAAGCTTTAATTTCACAAGGGTTGAAGTGACTCACTACCCGGAATCTTACTTTCAAGGCGATTGGAGTGAGACTTACTTAAAATATCCTACTGCCTATGAATGAGATATTCATTGACTACAGCCTGCTTGAAAGGAAATAGATTCTCTCCTTTCCTTGCGAGCAGGGTCAAGAAAGAAGAAAAATCGTAGGCAGAGATGACTAAGTGAAGAAGGCCCGCCAGAAAGAGAGGGTTGGAGACCCCGGGTATGAAAGAGACTCTTGAAAGCTATCGAAGTGGACAATAGAGTGCTGCTTCTTATGAAAAAGCCCTCGATGCTGTGTGAAAGAGTGGCGGGGAATGACTGGGCTCAGGAGTCAAGTCAACATAGTGTGGAAAGTGGGGTCGACCTTCTAGTGCCTTGTAGGGAAAGAGAGGTTCTCTAGGCAGATAGAGAAGAAAGAATGTTGAAATGAGAGTTGCATTTAGTAGCGCCGGCGCCTCATCCAAATGAGACTTGGAAAGCGAGATAGGGCCTAACTGGGAGGCAGGAAGAAGACTACACGAGTGGTTCGGGAAGGAATCTCTTTGACTTTCTGGTGCCATAGCTTCGACTCCACCCCAGTAATAGGAGGGAGCCGCTACTTCACCCTCTTTTCAGGGAGATCAGGATGAGGCAAAAGGGGGCTTTATTAAAGTCCTCTGAAGTGAGATCTCATTGGGAGAATTGGGAAGAGAGAAGGCCAGCCTCCCACTATGTGAAAGAAGAGCTTTTCTCTCATATTAACTTCTATAGAATATATAGAATAGGTAGTTCGCTTAGCCGCAGCTGAAGCCATAGATCTTGCCCGGGATGCTCCCAAGGTTCATCGGTCGGACTCCTCATTGGAAAAAGAATGGCAAAGGCTGGTCGTAGATCAGGGCTTTCTTCAAAGGTAGGGAAGGTCCCTTTTGATTGGAGCCATGGACCCAAAGTGAGTCTTTTTGCTCTTTCTTTAAGGCATCTAGCTACGGCGGAATCTTTCACTGCAGCACCTGTGCTATAGACCGGCTTAGATCTCGACCGAGGTCGAATGGTTTTCACTTTGGCTACGTCAGAGAGAAAAGGTCCGCCTTAGCTTAGCATCCCGCCTTTCTTTCATCCTTCTATGAAAAGAAAAGGAGGGATAGACCGCGGCAACTCACTTCATGTCAAGGACAAAGAGAGCGGGTACCTAATTGACCGATCGAAGGATCCACCATAAAACACTTGAAGTGCATAAGAAAAAGTCTTAAGGTAGAGGGCCAAGAACATTAAAGCGAGGCCGGAAAGCAGTCACCCATGAAAGAAAGAGGTAGATCACCACACAGACTTCCTTTGTCAAAGCACCACTGATTGCCAACTTCACTTTGTTTAGGAGTCCAATTAACAATCGAGGACATTCCACAGTCCTCTGCCACGACCGGGCGCCCAGGCGCTCTACTAAGTCTAAAAAGCCAACAATCTTTCATGAAAACCTAACATCCTTTTCAAGCTTTTGCACACTAAGCCACCTGAATCCTCTCGCCTTGACTGACTACGAATTGCTTCCCTCAGCCGTGAGGCGGGTATCAACAACACGAAAACAACAAAAAAAATAGAACTCTTTTTTCCTTTGTTTTTCGTTTCGGGATCGGAACTAAGAAGAATGGTTGGGACAACAAACATCATGGAGGAATCGAACCTCCGTTTCAGCACTACATCGAACTCCAAAAAGATGAGCGACCTTTCAACCAGAGAGATTTCCGAACATTGAACAGATTCTGGGATTCTTCTGCTATTTACAAAGTATTGCCTCCAGGCAACCTAACACCTTTTTGACATTTAGATCGAGCGCGGAGCTTTTCTTAAAAACTTTCCAAGCGAAAATTTACTTTTCAATTACTGCAGTTGATCTGCTTGATCCACCTGCCGTTGTCTTTCGTCCTAATCGAAAAGAAAATATGTTTGGTTGTCCCCCTTCCTTATGCCTTTCTTGAGTTGAAGAGCCTATATGAGTCCCGCACCTTCCTTCTCCTTGGACCAGTCGCCTCTGTCTCTTAACGAAAAAGAGCGCGAACGCGGTCTCATAGGTCGTCTCAGGACCTCTTGCTTATGTTTTGGGTTCAGGTTTGGCTGAAGATTAGGTTTGGAACCCTAACCCAGACCAGGAAGGGAACTATATCCTTAATCCGGGCCAGACTATCACCTTTATCAAATCCCTAGCTCTCTTCCTTAGTGCAACTGTCCTATTCCTACCATGGGAATATCTATCTTTCTTTCTTGTGTCATATTTCTAGTTTCGATCGGTTAATAAGAAATTACCCCTACTTCTCTCGAAAGAGTAGATCACATCCACTTTCCTATGAAAGAAGCCGCCCTACTCACCAACCTTTTCACAAACATTTCCAGAAAGAATGCTTTGGATGGCAGCTTCGCTCCAGAAAGTACCACTAGACAGCAATCTAAATGGATAACCTTCGAACTTGGTATTCCACATTAGTAGTCTCATTGGGAGAAGCTTCTGCTTTGATGCTGGCCAACTGGGAGTAGGGTCCGGCTGTTCTTTCTGTGATGCTATTTCGACCTCGTAAAGATATTAGGACTTTCACACTGACATTGAGACAGAAAACATTCGATCAGTTTCCCAGCGTGACAGGCTATGATCACCGTCAAAGACAGGATTCGAGGCCTTTGTCCCCTTGACATTTTCACTTCATTTGTTACTAACTTTTCTTGCCGAGCGAGCCACCCGTGGTCCTTCCATCTCGGTATTCCAGGAGCTTTCCAAAGGCGCTGCCAAGCTTTCGCCTCCCACTTCTTTGCCGTTACTCAACATCTCATAGGCGGATTTCACCGAAAAAATACCATTAGAAGTTCCTTTCCGGTCCGGATTGATGTCCGACCTAATCACAATAAAAGACCTTAGTAGGTCAATATCTTATCAAGTGAACCACTGGTTTAGATGTTGCCAGTCCCAATCATTAAAGTCCGACCAATACTCTCAAACTTTCCTAGCCTAGCATATTCCTCCAAGCCAGGTTGAAGTAGTAATGTTTGGAAGCATAATGCTATCAGTCTAATCCGATACCCATGCGGGGAACCAAAAGAAGGATCTTCACTTCTCGCTAGATTGGGTCGACGCCTTGTCACAGCTGGTGCCTCTAGCCTTAGGTAGGAGAGGAGAGGGCTATAATCAGGAACTAACCAATAGAGTCGGGGTCAAAATTAAGACAGAAAGAAAGAATTCAAAATTTGAAGTCTTGTTGTCGAAATCTTTTTCGATCCATAATAGCTGAAAGGTTGTTGTACCAACAAAGCCTAAGTTAGCCTGAAATCCCATCGACTTTGTCTCTAGTTGAGTTGTTGCCTTGGGACCTTGGAAGGTTGATGGGATGTAGACTTCTGTGAAATACGTCCAAGAACCAGGCTGATCCTACATAAATTTTTCCGAAAAAGGCTACTTCCCTTGCCCGCTTTTGCTCCGATGAAGGCGTTGGAAGTGCTGTTGATTGTGCTCCTCGAAGAAAGAAGGTAAGTATCTGCAGTAGAGTAAGAATCCCCCGTGGAACAATGGTCTAGCCCCACGGACTAGTCGTTCAGTAGTCTTACAGAGCAGTTACTCAATGGTCCAGTTGTTTAACCGGGAGCCAAGAATGAATCGCAGTTGAGCGCACAGCATAAGTCTCTAGCCTGCTGTATAGCCTACCGTCAAGGGCCCGGCAAACGGAACTCAGAGCTGGTCAACGCACCACCAGCCCTTGGCACAACGATCAGGTCAAGCAAAGCGCTTGAGGACTGACAATGGTCTAGAATTCTGCTCAGGTGAGTTTAATGAGTTCTGCAAGAATGAAGGCATTGCTAGACACTGCACTGTGAGACATACACCACAGCAGAATGGAGTTGCAGAACGGATGAACAGGACACTCTTGGAGAGAGCAAGATGCATGCTCTCATATGCTGGTTTGTCAAAGGAATATCCAAGCAAGGTAGGTGAGGCAGGCGAACCCCGACTTGTTAACAAAAAGCTTTCTCCTACTTCCAAGTTGGATCGACTGGTTCACTGGGCTTGGCTGGTGTACTAGATAGGGACAGGACCTTTTAAAGAGCCTGAATCCGGTGTGAGGCTTGTGCTTCTTTCTATGTCTATGGAGAGCATGAAAGGCCCTAAGAGGTCAGTCAAGTTTCGCAGGAAATTGTAGCGAAGGCTTCAGTAGCTTTGTACAAGTTGAGTAAGCGATAGCTCACGCAAACGCTATTGAAAGTGAAATGAAGTAGCCTGAGGAGTGTCTTCGAATCTTTTTTAGCCAAACCGGGTGAACCAGCATATAGTTCAAAGCACCTTTTCGGAAAAGTCCAGTTCAAGCAAAGGGAGGACAGAAAGCACTCCATGGATCCTTTCTAGGTCAACGGGCTTTGACAAGACTTGGCTACGTGGAGTAGACCTCACTCGCTCTTTGGCTCGCTCCTTACTTTTGTAGCAAACTCTTCAACTTGTTTTGTTGGACAGCAGCTGCAAAGCCCTCTCCTTTCAGTCGAGTACTACCAAAGCAGCTTGCTAGCTGTAGCTTCGTACCTTGCTTTAGCTCTAGCTTCCGCACTTCGCTCGGTTCCACCAAATAATGAAGGGAGCCATTTTCAGATCCTCCGAGTGCAAAGCTAGCCTTTTAACATAACATAGAATTTTCCTCTGACGAGCAGGATGTTCTTCTTTCCCTATCCTCTTAGCCGCTTAGATCAATACCTACTGCCCCCGATGTGCAATCCCCAGTTTCTAGAAATGCCTACTCTCTTTTTTCACCCGGAGACAGAGTCTCTTCTTGAAGACCCTTCCTAAGACAAGCTTACCTAATCGATTGAAACCTGTATTTTCTAGTTGAGCTATCTCACAATCTTCCTCTTTATAGCCCATACTTTCTCGCATCCCAGCCCTTCTCGCCATATTCCGATTCTTATGCGGGCTCTTTCTTGCTCTTTCCGAAATAGATCGAGCAGTAGATCACCCATACCCTGAGGAAGACACGGGAGCAAAGGAAAGTAATTCTCCACAAGGTATCAGATGCAAAAGATAGAACTAACCTAGCAGTAGAAAGTGATTCTCGAGTTTGACCAGCCAAACCAGTTAAATAATTATCTCCAGTCTCATACACTTGCCCCTCGTATCCAACCACCATTAGATACCGATCTTTCTTTAAAGTGGAAACCATTGGGTGAGACATCATTCCCTTGTGGCTGGTAGGGGCTTCGACCCTTCTTCTTGTATGTCATTTATTTTCCTAATATGAGTCAAAAGAGAAGTTGGGCTTTGCACACTCTGACTCCTCTTATTAACTAAGCGTCTTTCCTCGTATTTCCCTTCACTCATTCCTCTGGTTTTTTCACTCTGTGGGAAAGTCTCTATCTCTACTATCCCGTTCCAATTCTACTCAAGAAAGAAGGCAGGGCCTCCCTCCCTTGTTCAACATCCATAAGTAAAAGGTCGCCTCGTTCCTCGCCCAGCGTCAAACCTAACCTATAAAGACAAGCTGCTCGAAGCCATACTACTTTGTTGAAGAGCCGAGATTCGTCATCTCGAACTGGAGAAGTCAAACAACCCATGCACGCCTTGACAGGATCCCTCACACCACGAAGAGTCAGAATCAGAGAAGATGAAATGACTTCACATTTGGCAGATGATTCCCTAGGTAGAAGCCTTTTTTTCTTGGTAAGCCGGTGGATGCAATCCAAAAGGCTGAACCATCGATAAGCAGCAAGTCGAGGCAAAGTTGAAGACCAGTAGCTAGGCAGGCTGAAAGGAAAGGCGAAGACGCTGCAGTTGGAGTCGCTGTTGTCGTTGGGCTGCTTTCGATCCATTTCACCAAACCCCGTAAAAAAGGTCTTCGAGCCCAATTCCCTTTAGGAGAGGGTCCCAAAACACTCAAATTTCAGTGGTTTTGACCATATACGAAATAGAAAATTTCCATCTTGATCGGCGTCCATAGAGTGAAATTGGGCGGAGTCACTTTCGGCCCTATACGTGACTCAACTTTTTGATTTCGAAGTAGGTTCGCCGAGGGAAAAGGGCTTTGTCCCATTTTATAGCTATAGGTGGGAGGAATTTCTCGATCAAAAGCAGCCGCTCCCTTCCTCAAATTACCGGAGTAGCTTTTCCAGCTAGGTGAGAGAGGACTTTCGTATTCTTGAATTCCTGATCCGAAGAGGCTGCAACTGGTTCTATATTGGATGAACGCTCGTTCTATAGGATAGGGTTTCTTTATGTTTGCAATGAATATCCCGGGTATCCACAGGCTCAGCGGGCTTTTATATCGGCTAAAGGTTCCCAACCCAAGAAGGTAGGCTCCTCAGAATGAAAGTAGGTCACCAATAATGACAGCAGTTGCTCGGGGGTACCTTCTATATTCTTAGAAGGGGATGTTTATGGCCGTCAAGCTATATAGCTGTTC
>MKEJ01069857.1:32500-35000 GCA_001753735.1 Embelia ribes | reverse complement strand
GGGGGGACCAGATCAAGCAGACGACGACTGACGGGGAAGGGTCTGACTAGTCTATGCTCCAGCAATTTAGGCAGAATTTGGCTTAGCGATAATGCAAGCAGGGTGAATTCTCGTCGAGGGCGCTCTCCTTGGCCTTCATAGTTGTATGGTACCTGCTTTTCTTTTTGCCTCTTCTTGCCGTTCTTACACGATTTCCTGGTAAGGCTTGGCAAAGTCGCTTGTGTCGGAAGAGAAGTAAGGATAGCATTAAGTAAAATAGAGCACTTCAGCTTAGGGCGAGTGAGTCGAAGTGTACATTCATATATTGAATGTATATGAGGAAAACTAGTCTAAATTGGGAAGCAATATTGACTTCGCCTAATTCTCTTCTTTCTTTTTGTTTTATTACTTATATTCTTGCGTCAAAGCCCTAAGTCGGTACAGAAAGAGATGATTCTCCGTTGAAACCTAAGCCTTACCCTTTTATCGGTCTTTCCTGAAGCTGTTAGCTGTCCCGACAGTAGGTAGGATAGAGAATTCCGCTACCTCGAACTAGGAAGAAAAGGGATGTTTCCGGGGAGAGAGAATGGGCATGGAATAGGGCCCAGTACTTTCTATAAGTAATTTCATCGGCTTGAACCTACTTGAGAATGAAGTTTCATTCTTTCCTTCTCTTATTGTATTTTTATGTGTAGGTCTTTTCATCTCTCGTTGGACGATTCCAAACTCTTTGCTTAGCTAAAAAATGTTAAAGACTATTGCATCCAAGGTCATTCGCTGCTTGGGCCAGCCTTTCTAACTTTAGAATTAATACTAAATACCGGAGGTGCCCCATCTTGACCTGCGGCTAGCATCTCAAGGTCCATGCACATCCGAGGAGAAGCCCTTTTCCAGATCCGAAGCTGCAGCAGCCACCGAAGAAGGAGCAGCTTATGACTTTGAAGCAGTAGGATATGCCTTTTCTTTCCATTATGTACTTCGGGGGAGCTAGGAGTGGAGAGGAATCCCAGTAGTGGAACCTAATCAATTGACATCGGGGATGGAGCAGAACCCGACTCTTATCAGATTCTCCTTTCCCAACTATTTGAGTTCAAACTCGCTTAAGAGCTCTTAATCAAATATGCTAAAACTCATCCGCTTGTCAATTCTTGGTGTAATACTCACTCGTAAATGATTGGTGTCAGAATTTTTCACTGATCAGGTGTGATCAGTCTCATCCGTGTAAGAATTAGGAATTCCTCTTCCAACTCGTCCCAGAATAGGCGTTATGGCAAAGAACAAGAAGAAAACAAAAGGAGAAATTTGTCCAATAGTAACAAATGGTGCCTCCACAGGTTGACATCCGATCCAACCTAGTAGTAAGCGATCCGCCAAAAGCAACCAAAAAATTCCTTGGTGAATCGGGCGAAAACTTGAACTACGTACATACATACTTTTAAAAAAAGGTAAAGCCAAGAGACATATAGAAACTGGTGCTATTGCGGCTACACCTCCAGATTTGTCAGGTATACTACGAAGAATGGCATGGATCGGTAGGAAATACCATTCCGGCACAATATGCGGCGGGGTCGACATCGGATTAGCAGGTATATAATTGTCGGGATGCCCCAAAACATTAGGAGCATAAAAAATCCAAATGGAAAAAAAGATAGCAAAAGCTACCCAACCTACTAGATCCTTTACATAAAAATAAGGGTAAGAAGCTATTTTATCCATCTCTGAATGTACACCCAATGGATTATTTGATCCATATTGATGCAATGCGGCCAGATGAAGAATACTGGCACCTACTAAAATAAAGGGGAGTAAATGATGAAGACTAAAAAAACGATTTAAGGTGGCATTGTCCACGGAGAAACCACCCCAAAGCCAAGTAACTATGGTATCTCCTACTACAGGTATGGCGCTAGCTAAGCTTGTAATTACTGTAGCTCCCCAAAAGCTCATCTGACCCCAAGGTAGTACGTATCCTATAAAAGCTGTCACAATCATTAATAGAAAAATGACAACTCCGACACACCGAACAAATTCCCTAGGACTGCTATAACTCGCATGATATAGACCACGAAAAATATGAAGGTGAACCACAATGAGAAACATACTTGCCCCATTAGCATGCATATAACGGAGCAACCAGCCCCCTTCAACATCTCTCATAATGTGTTCTACGCTGTTGAAAGCTAGATCCACATGAGGTGTGTAATGCATAGCTAAAAAAACACCAGTCACTATCTGAATGACTAAACAAATACCAGATAACGGACCGAACCCCCACCAATAACTAAGATTGCTCGGGGTTGGATAATCTATCAAATGCTGATTTAGTGTGGAGTATATAGGTTGTTTAAGAAGAGAGAATCGTTGGTTTCTTATAGTCATTTCTCTTTTCTATCCTGACAACTCTTGTTCCCCCATCTTTTTAGCGTTCTGGGACCCTACTAATAATATTGTTAGTACCCTTTCTTCCACCTCCGAAGGATGGAGGGGGTATACAGCGAAAGAAGCGTCGAAGGGGTCATCT
>MKEJ01069857.1:22500-27500 GCA_001753735.1 Embelia ribes | reverse complement strand
TTGAGCTAGTCCCATTCCCGTCCCAAGGAATGAATGGAGGACTTGGAAAAAGAATGAGAAGACGATTCCAGCGAGGGTGAGACAGTCTTGGATACAGAAGGATGAGTGAATCGCAACCTTATTCTAAATAAAGGAAGGTAATCTGGTACATTAGAGCTTTCCTTTCTGCTGTTATACAGCTCGGAAAAGGAGCCAATCAGACAACAACAACAAAAGGTTTACAAGGGGAAAAAAAGACACCTCCAACACTCATTCCATCCATTATCTTTCTAGAGCTAAGGAGGGTTGGGGCTTTGAGCGATATCTCTTGAAGCGGTCTCGTATCGCTTTCTCAATCGGTTTCCCCTTCATTCTTTTATAAGGACGCGGGACATCTCAGAGTAGCCGCCTAAGCCTAGGGTAAAGGTGCCAAGCTCTAAAACTTCATTTCATTCTTTTGATGCTCTTAGAATAAGATCAAGAAGAACTCCCATTGAAAGATGGTTCGAGGGAGGCACTCAAGTTTGCGTCATTCATCCGGTGCTACTGCTTGACTATGAGTTGCCGCTGCAGAAGACAAGAAGAACGTCGACCCCTAGCCTAGTCTTTCGTTAGGCAGGGATTTCTTTCGTACCAAACAGAACAGTACGGGTGGGATTGTTAGGCGGCGAAAGTAGTCTTTTTCTAATATACGGAACCAGAAGTAAGTGAAGTAGTGCTCCCAAGAGTACTCCGAGCGGCAAGGGAATCAATGAAGAAAGTCGAACATATTCATTGGATGAAATAGGATTATTTCAAATTCATCAATCAAAGTAAGGAAGGAGGGAAAGCAAGTCTGCAGTTAGTGGTCCCGCCAGTGAAAGCGAAAGCAAGGAGTAGAAGTATTGAATTGACTTCCTCTTCCGAGCTTGAGATTACGATCGGGCTAGCACCCAATGAAGCTGGTTGAAAGAGAGGGATGAACTTTTCACTTTCTTGAACTATATGTCCCTTGGGGAAGAAGAAAGGCGAACATCCTATTTCTCCATTTAGAAGAATGAAATTCTATCGAAGATCGGAAATCAATGAATTTCTTCTTGCACTTTCGTTCTTAAGTGATAGGTCCCCCGGGGAAGAAGCAAAGGGTAGCGTTCTCAAGGAACCTTTCTAGGCTCGGCTACTGATCTGAGGGAAAGAGCTAGGTAGTTCGAGTTCTTAGGACGGAGCTTTTATTCTGTTGGAGCACAAACTGACACCCGGGCACGAGTCGGGGGACAGATCGAAACATGCTCCGAGACACAGGTCCAGGCTAGACCCGGTCTAAGGCTGAGGTGGGAATGCGGGTGGAATATATCGAGGTGATATCAAGTACAAACTGACTGGCCCTACAAGTACTTATGAAACCTTCTCATAAGTGTCACTCAGATCCCTACTCCGGCCTGGTATGGGAAAATAGGACAAGAGAAGAACACTGAACCAACGTCAACGGGTATGCACGCATATCAGATCCGATGAAAATGAATGCAGTAGAGCAAGGTTGGCCAGGAGAGAGAGGCGAGCCCCGCACCAAGGGTGTTCACCTACGAGACACCGGCGCCTCTTGACTTTCATGTGTTTTTCATGCGTTAGCTGCTTTCGTCCTTGTGCTAGTCGGGCACTTTCCCGCAGGTTCATATATTTTGGTTATATCTTGTGTGAGTGAATGAGGTAGTTTTACTTGCTCGCTTGTTAGCCACTGCCGTTTTAGTTGGATCAACTCCCCCTTTCTGCAGGTGCTGGGTAGTTTACTCACTTAGCGCTGTCCTCCGCTTTGCTTCTTACGATAGTATTGATGAGATCAACAAGACTCTTTGGCCTAAGTGGAAAACTGTTCATAATGGAGGTAATGGGAAGAGAATTAGAATGATTATTGGGTGGGATGATGAGGTTTGGAAAGTACAAGTGGTGGACAGTGGAGATCAATACATGCATTGTGAAATGAGAAGTGTTGATACAGGAATGCTCCATAAAGTCTCCTTTATTTATGCATCTAACTATGCTCAAAGGAGAAGGGAAGTTTGGTCCTGTTGTGTGGAACTTGCTAAGGTGAATACCCAAAATCCATGGCTAGTATTAGGGGACTTTAATGCTGTAAGGTTCACCCATGAAAGACAAGGAGGAAGTGGCAGATGGAACGCCATTTGTGAAGAGTTGAATAACTGTTTGTTTGAAGCTGAGTTGGAAGACCTCAAATTTAGAGGGCTACTGTACACCTGGAACAAGAATTGTGAGAAATTTTTTATAAGAAGGAAGCTTGATAGATCCTTGATTAACTCCACTTGGTTAGCCACCTTTCCTTTTGCTGAAGCAACTTTTCCTCCACATACTCTCTCTGCCCACCTTCCTGTACCGACAGGTGAGATAAAGGGTAACCCCCCGGATCTCTCTTACTAAAGGTTAGGATACAGAGAAAAAGTAAATCTTTGCTTTTAGCCCTTCCCGCCTCAAATAAGGTCTTTAGCCGCTAGCTCAGTTGGACAAAAAAGAGTTCTGCGATGCGTAAGACACCTTGCCTAGTACAAGCAGAAGCTAATTCCTCTCTCTTTCAGTAACGAAATAGGGCAGTTTTCCTTCTTTGCGTACTTGGAATCCCATCCTATAAAGAGATGGGGCACTGCCTTTCCTCCTTTTTCCTTAATGTGCAAGTGGGAACTTATAGAATTTGCTCCTCACACCCCCTCCGCTGCTAACTCGAAGGCAATAGCACTCCCTCTTTCAAAAAAGTATTCTCCATCCTCTCAGTTGCACGAAATCCCATAACCTTCGACTTGATGTTAGAAAGTCGTTCCTTTCGATCAGGTACAGAAACTGATAGACTAGGGCAATAGGTAATAAGTTCCCCCGCGCTATAGAAAGTGGACTTAGCTTCCTTTGTCTGAACGAAATCATCCCTATGATCCAAAACCAAGTCTTCGAAGTCAGTAAGGAAAAAGCACTAAGTGATGGGTTCAGACCCGAGCTCATTCAACAAGCCTTAGCTGCTGTCCCCCTCTGCTCCTATTCTAAGTCAGAACTCTTCTATCTATAAGTCGTAGCTCGAAAAAAGAACTCTAAGTCCTAGCTCAGCTCATTCACTCGGATTAGCTCTAGCAGCTTCGCTCCTTTCTTTAAGCGGTATACTCGGTCTCTGTCTAGCTCGGGAAGTCATTACTCTTCTAATCAGTATTTGCACCCTTCCCTTGGCACTTTATTTAGTTAGGGAAGTGCAACTCTCTAAAGGATTCGTCAGCTGTCCCAGTAGATAGAAAGAAATTCTTCCCTTACAACCCCTGAAGTTGGCCCATCGGCTCGCTCGTCAGTCTATTCAATAAGGACTCCAACTCCAACTGCCTTCCCGAAGCTCACTTAGGCACCGAACAAAGACTAGCCTCATCAAAAGAAGAGAGATCGAGTATCTGGACCACTTGCCAGCCCCACTACGAGAAAGCTATGCTACACGCCATTGTTCACAGGCCGTTGCAGGCCCTGAACCCTTAAGCACTATTCCATCAATAGATCCAAGTCCATGAGCCCTATTGTGTCCATCGCCCATCCCTAAGAGCCATTATCAACAGCGGTATCCAGCCGCGCGTGCAGCATTGTTGTGAATCAGGCCATCAGCTGCTCCCTCGATAGAAAGAACCCATTACAAGCTCTATCAGTGGTCTAGGTCGATTCCACCAAGGTCTATAGCCATAATCGTTCTTCATCTGGGTCTTGATCCAGCACACCTTCCACAGCCCTCACCATTTCCCTCAGCCGACCCATTTCTTTAAATTTGGAAGCCTAAAGATAGCGTTTTCTTCCCTAGATAGTTCGGAATTCATACTGGAACTTTACCTAAGGCCGATTAAGCCTGCTTTTCTAGAATAGGTGGAAGATAACTTAACTACCTTTACTAAAGGTTTATTCGCTAGAAAAAGCTAAGGTCTTTATTGAATTAGCTGCAAATTGCATAGCCTTCTTTTGATCCCTTCTTTTGAAGAAATCTCTTCTCATTGTGCTACTTACTATACCTATTAGATTAGGTAGTTAGGCCTAGAAGACATAGGCCCATATCGGGATTCTGAACGTTGGCTGACGCCCCTTCCTTCTCACTGCAAAAAAGGAATTCACAGTCAAAGACGGACCGAAGCGAGTAAACTACCTCCTAGGATTGAGATAGATACGAGACTGGCCCTGAACTCCAGCGAACCACTACAGGACCCGAATTGGACTGAACCCCCGCCTAGGCACTCCTACAACGGATAGAGCCTTGACTTCTTTTCTTCGGGTGATGCCTTAAACTAATAATCCCATACTAGCTTTTCTAAGTAGAGCTGCGCTCTCCCTATAACGCCGCAAATCCCAATAGAACGAAGAACTTACCTTATTATTACCCAAACGAGGAGATAGACTATCAGCTTACCACTTACTTAGATACGGCTGAAGCAGAGCCGGGGAACGAGACTCCCTTCGTAGAAAGTGACTGGTTCAGTGTATTAAGAGAAGGATGTTCCAACTGAATGAAGATTATGGCTTTTCATCTTGAATATATCTTTTGACTAGACTTTCATCTTTCTTTCACTGGCGAAGACATATCACGAGCGAGGGAGGCAGAAGCGGTGAGTACGCGGCGAAATCCTTTGTTGGAAGGCTTGCTGATTCATGATTTACACCTCTCTCCGCCGCTTCTTAGCAGTTGACTGCGAGATTAGCACTTTCTTCGTTACTAAAGATATATCTTTTCCGCGCGAGCTAGTTCAACAGTTCATTCTTGTAAGCCCCTTTGTCATCCTTAGGTTATTGGCGAATCGGTTTCAAAGGTAAGCTCTTCGTTGAGGCGCCGTCAAAGCCGACTTTTTGGAGTCTTCTACCATTTCTAAGGCGGTAAGTTTGGCAGCAGAATCGTTCAAGTTGTCTCTCGTTCAGCTTGCATGCAGAATCCGCACGAGTTCAGATGGCTTTATAGGTTTTATTACTATTTTACTTTCCACCACCAGCCCACTATAAATAGATCGCTGGGGACGATGGAAAGTTAATTG
>MKEJ01069857.1:0-15000 GCA_001753735.1 Embelia ribes | reverse complement strand
TTGCTGAACTGAACATAACTGCTCCATCTTCTCCTTAATAGCTGGGATTCCCCAAAAGAAAGGAAAAGCTTGAGCTCTCTGTATCATCAATCGACTGCAAAAGCGTAGATTCTTAGTCGAGATTCGAACTGTTCAACCGCGGCTTGGATAACGAGAAGGGGAATCTGCTTTTCACATTTATATAGACCCTAACAACTATCCAAGCTCTACTTTATGCTAGTACTTGATCGATCGGTGAAGTCCTCTTATTGGAATAACCAATCAATGCCGCACTTCCTGCTCTAACCGCTACCAGCCATCAGAACAATCCGGACGAGCCACACGGAATAATCCTTTCTCTTTCTTCAGATCACGTCCGGGAGAGGAAAAGCTGAGCAAGGAAGGTCAATATCGTAATTACATCTTCCTAAAAGAAAAGGATTTGCGTAAAAAGATTTCCACCACAACGGGAAGCAAGGCAGCCTTTAGCTACCCGGGTTACCGAACCTAGAGAACAAGGGAGAGCAACTAGCGAACCTGCAATTATAGTATTACGTAGCACAATCACTTTCTCTGTCTCCAAGTACTCCCTTTCTAGATGTCCACGTAGGAGTGCGGATCCCTAGTTATGGATTTCAAACCGTTTCCCTCATAATCAGAACAAGAAGTCAAGAAGTGAAGATGGAGTTGGTGGGGAAGGCTTTCCGGGGCGGCAAACGAGGAGATAGGAAGTTTGGCCAGGTTTCGATACATGTTTTTGGTCTAGTTGGCGCAGTTGGAAGTTGCTTGGGAGGATCTGTGCTGGTTGGTAGACTTGCTGGGGTGCTTGCTTATGGTGACATAGATCCATAGGTATGTGCTTGCAGTCGGCTCATAGAGCACTGCGGAAATCAAACTCAAGTCAAGGGGTAAGGTGTAGTCAGCTTCCCCGCTCACGTTTCGGGTTGCTAAGGTAAGATTCTTGAAACAACAGTCCTAGGAGGGAAGTTTTCGGGGATACGCAGCCGGGTGGCGAGAAAAGAAGATTGATTATTTAAGCAGCGAGACCCTACCGTGAAAGCTTCGGAGCGATCGGATTGGACCTTTCCCAGCAGCGCTGGTGACAACATGAAGGGAAAGAGAAGTGTGAGTAAAGCACTTTTGATAAAGTAATACTAAACTGAGCATCCTGCATATGATCAATCAAAATCTGTGCTATCGGGCATTGGAGCATCCTTCACATGAACCCACTACTGATATGAAGCTAGATCGTGGATCTCGATCCCATCGACTCTTCTGGTTATGCATCTTTACTTGGGTATGGGTAGTTAACTTGTGTCCCTTTCCACCTGCTCCTCTTGATCAAGCACAGACACATCCAGCCTAAATTCCAACAAACCCGGCCTAGATAGAAGAGGTTTCCACTCCCGCCTATTCCACTATGGAGCACTAAAGCTTACTGCCGTCACCTGCCCTCTTTGAGTTCTATTAGAATGCCAGGGCGTGGAAGACTTCTTCTTATAAGCATTTCTTTGACCGAGATTACAGTACCTTCACCAAAATCTTTCATTCCTTGACTTGAGTCCCGAGAGTTCCTTTCCTTTGAGCATTAAATTGACCCGTAGAGGGCTTTACAGCGCCTGATCTTAATGAATGATCCTTAGGTGAGGTGCCGAGTGGAAGGGCCACTGCTCAACGGGGGTGCCAAGAGAAACCATCAACGAGTGAGCTACTAGGATGAAAAGGAATTTCTTTGTAAGCGATCGTTCAACTTTCGTTTTGAGGTGAGGAACGATACCTTTGATAGGCGTGCAACTTCTGACTCTCCCTATGGGCGAGTGAGGAAACCTCCGACTCCTTCCTTGTAGCTGCTTAGATCCCTTGATTTAGGCTTCGATCCCCACTTTTCAGGCATCTGCTTCAGGAAAGGCAGTTGACTTGGTCGAATCCCGATTACGATCAAAAGGCAAATCTTGACTTGCAGTGGAATAACGGCTTTGCGGAGGAACACCATCGAAGGCTGTTGCTGGGAGAGGTCCATTAGTCCCACTTGAGGGTCGATTGCTTCCATCCTCAATTGCTTCTTTTGAAGGTTACATGCCTGCTAGCCTGGGACGAGACAGAGATTGAAGCTTTGATCCTGCGGTTGAAGGTGCGTGGACGAGGAAGCTCTTGACAAAGCCTACGTCAGATAAGGGCAGAGGGAAGGAGTAGTTCGCTTACTTTTACCCTTGGTTGGGAAAGAAAGTTCCCTTCACAAAAAAAGAACGCTCACTCGTCTATTATGGTACAGATAAATCAGAGGAACGAAGGAAACTCATTCTAGATGTTGTTCGCTCCCGCATAGTTTTTTAACTTGTTTCCGCAGGGGACGAATTTTAGCTGGAGCTATCTCAGTTTAAAATCGGACCAGCCTTCTGAAGATGTAATATAAGAACTCCTTTTCTTAGTATAGATAGAATGAACTAACAGAGAAAAGAAGGCTGAAAGCTTAGCCGAAAGAATTTGAGTCAAGTACGCTACTAGGCATATTGTCTACTTTGCTTTTATGGAAGAGCTAGCAAATGCATTAGGAGTGCCGAAGAGCATGGCGTATGCCTAAACTACTTAAGGGCTTTGTTAGATTGAAACCTAATTACAACTAACGACTTAGTGACCTACGTGAATGTATTTCCACGAATAACCGTTGTTCAAATAACCATAAGCGGTGGTGGAGAAGGCGGATCAATTAGTCCAGTTGTACTTGTCATAGTTTTCATTGGCAAAGGTCATTCAGTTGGCTCGCCTACCAAGAGGAATAGTAAGACCAGAGAGAGAGAATTAGTTAGAATCTATCCTACCATGCTCTAAACCTACGGTCAACTAAGGGCAAGAGAAGAACAGACGGTCGTGGTCTTCAATACTACGCCCATAAACGGTGCACTTTACCTCACATAACAACAAGGGCACACAGACATTTCAATCCCCTGCAAGGAGATGAAAAGCTATGTGAAGTAAAAGAAGAAAAGGTTGTCGATTGCTACTAAAAACCTAACAGAACTTTTCTTAGTGTGGTCTCATCGAGTCAAAGAGAAAGCATCAATCATCGCATAGGGAATCCAGTGATGGAAAGAGTGCTCAACAACAGCCCCTGGTTCAATCAATAGGCCGAAAGCAGAGTGAAATTCTCCTATGAGCAAACCAGTGAAAGAAACTTAGCTCCTTTACCTTAATATTGTGTCATACAAGGCTAGCTCTCTTTCCTCTTCAATAGTTGCCCTATTCGCTTAGCTACTTACCTCAAGTATTCCTACAACAACGGATAAAACTAGAGCTCTCACTCTGAAAGGCCCTTCATAGCTCGCTTATAGATGAGTTAGGGCAAGATTTAACTCTTGGCTCAGTTAGGCTTTGTGGTTTAAAGTCCCCATCTCAAAACAAAGGAAGATATTATCTTGTTTAGCTCATTCTTCAGGTGAAAGAAAACGGTCTTGATGCTGGGCAAAGCTGATACGAAATGCTTGCTTCCCACCGGAAAGAAGAGCCCTCTTAAGTTTTGTTTTTGTTTTAGGGTTGCTCGCCTTTTGAATAGAAGGAAGTGGGATAATGGAGGTGGTTTCAATAAACCAGTAAGGATTTATACGATATATCCGGTATAGAAGTAGGCCAACATTTCTATTAAGTTTCGAAATCCATGACCACAACGCCATACACTATGCTTTTTGGCGCTCCTGATGAGTGAAATGAGTGAGCTTCTTGATAACTAATAATTGCCTTCTCCCCTAGATGATGCTCAGGATTAACAAACATCATTGCTTCCATGTAGTCCCCACTTCAGCATAGGTACCTCACCGGAAATACATTCGCGTAGGTTACTAAGTCGTTAGTTGTGGCTAGGTTTCGATCCAACGAAGACCTTAAGTAGTCTTATAGTTGCCTGCCCTTATTCCCAAGTCGCACGTCAGCTTTTTTCCTTCGTTTTTTATGGGTCGCGCCTCACCGCAGGCACTGAATGAATTAAATGAGTGGAAATCTTCTTTCCCCCTTGCTAATTACCAAGAACTTCGTTGCCACTAGTGGCAAAGAATAATTATACCATCGCACCCATGTTCCTGATGTATTTCCTCCCTTATCCGCCTGCTAGTTTCAATGGTTACTTATGTAATTTCAAAATTGAATAAATTTGAGTTTTAATAGGATTACTTGAAATGAATAAAATCTTTAGTTTTAAGCCCGAATTTGGACCACTAAATCAAGATTTATTTGAATTGAGAAACTGAGTTTCCTAAAATTCTTTTTTTTTTTTTGGGGAAATCCACTACTCAATTTCTTTGAAATTGAGTTAATCCATTCCTCAATTAGGGGAGAAGGCAATGGTTGGTTGTCGTAAAGCTCACTCATTTCACTCATTAGGAGCGCCAAAGAGCATGGTGTGTGGTGCTACTAAGTTACCCGCATATTGGGATGAATTGAAAAAGAGATTAGGCGCCGGGGATACTAGAAGTGGTGACCCACGTCCCCTGTTGTTATACGTCAAAGTGGCTCCATACCGAAAGAAAAGAAGTTCGACCAAGGAATCCGTCCCCCAGCCCTTGTCGAGTCAACTTTCTCCACTGAGTTACTTACGTTACGGTCTTCAGCAGGCAGGCTGCACTCTAGGCAGCTAGGAAGGCTCACTAAAGGCAATCAAGCTCACATACCTAAATGGAAACAACTTCCCACGAGTTCAGATGGCTTTATAGGTTTTATTACAATTTTACTTTCCATCACCGCTTGCTCACTCTACTGCTTCTGCTGACCTCACTTGGTTATGCTTTCTTCTTCTCTTCGCGGGTAGCGTGGGACGAATTTACATATGGAAGCAGCTCCAATTCCCTCTGTCCATCTTGGTATCCTTAGGGCTTAGTGAAACCGCTACAATGTCCGGGACAAAGGGTTGCAATCCCACAAGGGTGAGCTAACTCTAAATACCCAACTGCGGATTCTGTAACAGCTGAAGATTCGTCGAGAACAGTTGCCCATGGCTATCTTGACTATTAATTGATCCTTCTGAGTTTTCATTGAAATGAGGTTTTAGCCTTAGTGAATTAAGTGACGTTTTCTTTGATGAAAGTGCCACTCAATCAGCTTACCTTTGTCTTTCGATTTTAGGACTAACTTAGTCTTTTTTCAATAAAAAGGTATTTAGTGAGTGACTCTTTCCGTCTTTAGTTTAGGTTCATTACGGCAGTTGTTAGTTTCCTCTCTTTATCAGTTAATTCGGTATCGTTTATTAATTGCGTATATTAAGGGGAGTCCTTCCCCCAGGTGCGCCTAAAGTCTTATGTTCGATGATCCCTTTCCAAGCCGGGTTAAACAATCAGGCTCGACTAAGAAATCCATGCAAGAGACTCCTCCTAGTAACCATCCCCGAAATCCAGAAAGGTCTTCTTGAAGACATGGCGGGCTTCAAGCTACACTACACCCTTCTTTGCTACCAAATCATAGATCTTCCAGAGAAGACCAAAGCGAATGAGCTCAGTCGATTCGCGTCTGATCCTCCATGATTTATCATAGACTGATGCAGAAAAGAAGTCACTTAAGGAAACATCCGGTGAATTCGCGAGACTCCAGTACCAACCAATGGACGTACCGAAGCAAATCCTTTATCCAGTTCCTGAGCAAAGACCACTCAAGGAAGTCCCGGACTCTTTCTGTTGGAAATAATTCATCAGGAGCCACCTTTCAATCCGAAGGTTTCATCTCTTGTTGAAGGAAGAAGTTAAACCTCGAAGAATTGGAAGCGAAAGCTCAATCTGCCAAGCCACAATTCTAATGGATAGTCATTGTGACCCCAAGGCTTGGTGTACATAGCAAGAACCCGCAACAAGTGACGAGATCTTGTATGACTGAGTTTGACAAGGACCCTATAACCTCCACCCCCTATCCTTACTAAGGTAGAGAACCTTCGTAATGAATGGATTTATTAAAAATATAGTCATCAGACCATATGGATGATGGTAAGCAAGCAAAGAACGAGCAGACATGGCAGAAAAATCCAAGCGTCCACTCACCCTTGACACAAAAGCGCTTAGCAAACAAAAAAGCACCAGTGTCAGAAATAAGAGATTTTTTAGTTTCAATTTGAACTCCTAATTTCTGAAGACACTGAAAATAAACTTAAAAAACTTGCGCATCAGCGATGACAACATCATCACCGAGCACATTGATTGGGGCACATCCACTACACTAAAGTGGCTTTTGAACGAGACTTACCTTACTGGCTTAGGGGCAGTTGCTACTCAAATGGGTGTACCCGGAACGGGGTCTAAATGGATCTGCTATAGCTACTCGATCTCGATCAAATGGCTCTGGATCTGTCTCTACATCTGGAGTATCCATAACAGGATATGGAACTCAATATCGATCTGAAACTGGAAGGGATGCTATTGGTGCCAGATTCGGTCCCTTTATCGGCGTTCTGGCCCTTTCTAAGTTGGTAAGTACCTCACAACTGTGGGCTTACGCCTTATGGTTAATGTTGGGAGAAGACCAGAGTCCAAAGCCGACCCAATGAAGGGTTCCAAACCTTGACTCGTTCAGGGATCCCAACCATTATCCCGTCGTTTCACCATCGAGCTATTAAAGATCGACGGGATCCAAGGCTTGTTAAGTTTTCTTGTTCACTGTTTAGTTTATCAAACATAATCTTAGTTTTGCCGTCCGGAAGAAAGATTCCTCCGACCACTATACATGTGAAAGGTTATAAGCTGGGGCCAGCTTGTGTTAAGATTTTGAGACACTTATGGTGTCTGCGTCTGAGATACTCCTGGCTTATTGCCCTGGTTATACCCGATTGCCTTTTTAATGAGGCTTTCGGTATCGACCTACCTGGTCTTCCGGTCCCAACACCTACAAGAACCCGTTAAGGGAGCCCTCTTAGGTAAGGGGGCGTGGATCGTTCCATTCAATTGATTCAAGGAAACTGTCTGTCCTTCATAGTTTACCTATTGATGCGACAGCAATTTTCACCTTAGTGAAGCCTTAGTCCTTGGCTGAGATTGGCCACGTTTGGTTTGACGACCAACTTGTTTATCCAGCTAGCTTTTCTCCGTGGTAAAAAAATTCTATTTGTGAGTCGGCTCGGCTACTCTTTTTTTGAAAGGTAAGGTGGGGCCTTCAAGGCATTATCAAAAAGAATGCCTATCTATACTATAAAGCGCTGAGTTGAAGAGGGAACAAGTCCCACAGAGAGATGCTAAGTGGGAGAAAGAGTAAAATTACAATCTCTTTTGGAATGGAAGACCCCCATCCACTGACTATAAGACTGCAGCCTAACACCCAAGTTAGCCTGACGATCAGCTAAATAAGTCCCTTCCCTCTTCACATGATGAATTTTAACTCAACATATATTGAGAAATTTTTTTTTCTCAGTATAAAAAAGCATAGGCGCCAAGGTTATTGATTATTACCATTCGCCCATCTTGTTTGATATGATGACTTGAAAAGAATCAATAGTTTGGACAAAACTATGGCCATGCAGGAGAGTTTCTGCTTCTGCAAAGGTTGCATCTTTAATCCCCGGAGGGGATCTGTTCAATTCCACATGACAGCACCATTCCCATCTTTTATGACCCCACCATAATCCGAATTCCCAGAATAGCCTTCCCTACTCCTTCAAAGTAAAGTGCATCTTGATGTGATTTGAAGAGGAAATTGCCACAAGATTGAGATAGATATGTTTGAATTTCCATTAAAAAAAAAGTAATGCAATAAGACCTCCTTATCTTCATCCTTACTAGCATCCCATACAACAAATCCATTTTTTATGGTATCGATTTTTTCAATCACCTTAATGAAGGAGGTGGACTTCAACCAAGTCAGCCCCTCTTATGAAGTGGCTATGGAGATTTCCAAAGGAAAATAAAAAGCCGTGGTGCTCACATTTAGCTGCTAAGTACCTCTCCAATGGCAAAAAATGGATTGACCAACCCACCTCTTAAATATCCTGCATCTAGAAAGGTATTATCTCAACTTCTCTGGCTTGCTTAAAAAAAATTTTGGCCTGCGGTAATGGTTTCAGGATTTCATCTCCTAAATTCTTTTTTTCTATGAAAGCAAGAGATGGAAAGTGTTGTTCTAAATTCTCCCTCATTCCACTCGTCCAGCCCTCTTCACGAACTTGTACAATCGATGCCACAGAGATAGCCAACTCTATTATCAAAGAAATAAGGAAAAGGGCGACGATTTGGCACCAGATATCCGGAGGTGTGGAAAGAGCAGCTGTGAGAAGCGGAAAAACCATCAAAAAACGACGATTGTTCGTGGAGGTTTCCACAGAAAGAGCCCTTGGTTCTGGCAAACAGATCACAATTACAGGTACCTGGGAGCATACCGATGGAATGAACGAAATACGAACAGTTAACATAATATGGTCATAGATCTTAGGTTGTAACTTGATCATGAGCGAATTTGTTGATGTTGCACCCATGAAGTATGGAAAGTGCCAAACATTGGGAACTACCCGGGAAAGAGTTAGGAACAGGAAAAAGAAGAAGCGAGAACCACTTAAATGGAGGAATCGATTGTATTTTGTCCTTTGTTCCCCATAGCAACTGGGGATAAAAAAGCACCAAATTTGATGACTTATTAAGGGAAAGACGAAGTAAGAGCATGCTATTGAAGACGTTGCAACATATGTCGGGGAGGCCTCCGTTGATTGTGTACAAACAAAATACGAGTCCAAGGGCAGGGTAAGAAAGGGTTTAGCTAATGGAGATATTAACTCTTCCGGGAACCAGTAACGCGTAAACCATGTCAAACCAAGACCGATCAATATCCGAACGGAACGGATTCGAACTTCTCCTAGAATAGTTTCCGGTGCGAAATGAAATTAATAGGATATATGAGTAATTCAAAGGATAAATAGAAAGATAGGATTCGATTCATTTTTTGAAGAATAAATAACACGTCCCCTCCGTTAGCAAGTCGTCTTGGTATTGGATTCGCTCTTCTGGTAGCATGAACATGAATTAGATTCTATTCGTCTTCTTTATTCTTAAGAGAAATCCCCCACCCGAACCATTCTTAAGACCGCCAAGCCCTCTCGAATGAGTTCTACTATAGAAGCTTTCAACGTAGACCCGGGTACAAATCTTTCACTCACTGAGAAGTGAAAACCTGTGACTAGATCGTCCTGAAGACGGATGCGACGGGAAGAAGTGGCATTTGGAAGTGTTGCTGACTTAACATTTAGGTTTCGGCATAACAAAGCTTGCACTGTCTTTTCGCACTTAGGCGCACAGCGTGCCATTGGTAATGATTCTACTACGGTGCCACAAATTCGCAAGCTGATCCTAAGTAATCGTTGTTGTTCATTGGATTCCGGAGGAACTACTTCGTTAGGATTGGGGAATTGCTGCGATTCTTCCTGAATAGCCTGGATTCTCCCGTCGAGAGTCACTTTGAAAGTATTACCTAAACTCTTCCGACTGAATATGATAAAGCCTATAAAACAACGAGCTACTATCATTTCTTCATTATAGATTGAGATCTTCTTCGAACTTGATGCACAAATAGATAGAATAGCAGCAAATAGCATCTTTCTAGCCTGCATATTCGTGGAACTCAATCTCATTTAGAAAAGAAAACTTATCTCTTTCAGCAATTGAACGGGAAAGAAAGAGAAAAAATAATAAAAGAAAGAAGAAAAAGAGAAAGAAGAAAGCTCCATAACAATAAGAAAGCACAGCGATTAAGCCTTAACATTTAATATACACCGTTATATTATATACGATAAAAGTAGAAGAGAACTTCGTATTTTGCTAACTCTCTAGGAGTCATCTTTAACCTTGAATGCTATTAATAGATTCTACAGCAATAGTACCTCGGACTCGGAAAGTAATAACGAAAATGGCTAACCCAATAGCAGATTCTGCAGCTGCCACCGTTGGAACCAATGAAGCAAATGATTGACCCATCATATCATCTGAAGAAACGGAAAATACCAAAAAGTTCGAATTCACAGCTAATAACATTGATTCAATTGGCATTGACATAATAGGAATATTTCGTCTATTAAGGAGGATTCCCCGAATACCTGAAATAGAGATGATCATAGAAAATGTGAAATATTTGATAGGATCCGTTTCGGGAACGTAGAATGTAAGAGAAATTCAAATGATAAAAAAGAATAGAATACGTCAGGAAACATAAGCAAAAGAAAGACTATCCTCCAAGAAATTTTATAACTTGGAGAAAGTATTAACTTTTTGTGTTATTACAGATGAGATCTAAATAGATTTGGTTTAGCCCCAAAATCTTTTCGGGAAGAGTCTCATCAATTTTAACAAAAAGTTCTACTATGTCTTTTACATTGATTTCTTTCGGTAAGGTTTCAGCTCCATTATAGTCATAAAAAAGCATTTCTAGTTTTTTTTCTGTTTTCTGCTTGACTTTCTGTAGAGTTAATTCATGCAGACTATCGAAAGTAATTTTTCGTTCTAGGGCTTGTCCAGCCTTAAAAGCACCAAAAAGTGCTAGTGATGAAAGGATTAGCCCTAGCCCGAGTGAAATTATGTTTTCCTGGATAAACTTGTCCATGATAAAATGTGACTTCTGTAGTTCCGCTTCTTGCTCTAAAAAAGAAGAAAGACTTGTCGAAAATCGCCTTGGTCCAACCAAGAAAAGACATGGGAGTTGATGGGCGGCCGAGTTAAGTAAAGACTGACTACCGAGTTATTTACAACCACCCTCACTGCACACTTTCTATATATCTGTCTTTATTATCGGCTGCATGCTATCGGAGATAGAGCAATGGGAGGTTCAGTCTTACCGCGCACCGCACTCAATTCAATGATAAAGCAATACGAATCTCTTTCTCTTTCTATATGAAATTTCGGGGTCGGGTCCGACTACGAAAAATGTATACAAATGCAAGGATGCACCCCCTTTTTCTGAAGCTGAAGTGTTCCACTCATTCTGCCTTAGAGCCTGTTTGAGTCTCAGTGGAAGCTGACTTCGATGGCAAGACCAACACGGGGCCAGGCCAGATGATTAGCGTTGGATAGGTTTCCTTCCGCCCTACCCTGGAGTGAACTATGGAAACGAAAGCTCGTGCTGCTGCAAATTCCCTAGTGGTTAGACAGTCGAGTTAGTTAGAGCCCTTACTTTATCCGGACGTCCATCTAGAATTCCTAAATTCTTTCCTGGGCTTGATTATCCCAGTAATCCTGCACTGGAACGATCCTATGGTGTGTAAGATATAGCTTATGAATCTGAGTTATCTTTTTCCAGTCCCTTAGGGAACTTTGTTTGGCTGGTGTTAGCTTTCTCTTTATCTCTTGAGTGAAGGAAGCTTTCTTTTTCTGGTCTTTTTGGATTGTCTTTTTTTCACAGTGCATCACGGTAGCTCGGTTATGCCTTTTCCGCATGCCCCTACTAAACTTCCCCATGCCCTTACCACCAACAGCCCGACAGTGGCAAGAGCGCATCGGAAGTGGGATAGAGCTAATTATGAGATCGAATGTCTCTCATTGTGGTATTGATTTAAAGCTCGTACAATCAATGATTATGGGTTGGTATGGTAGTCATCTTGATCTCTTCTCTGTTTATCTTAGTTGAATGAATGGATCGGGCAAAGACACATCTTTCTTAAAAGAATAAAGATTCAAGATCTCACCTCTCTCTATGAATTATCTCCTGCAGACAATGCTTCTTAGTCGTTTCCCTTAAGTCGGTAAGTGAAAGAAGAATTAGGTTTAAGTTCAATCACCATTGATTGTTATATCGACTAAGGGTTCTAGCATGAAAAGTCTTTAAAGTGCGGTTTCATCTTTTTTATTTAAAGAGTTGACCTCTAATTCATGTTGCTTACCACCTTGGGTTAGTTCAGTTCCTCCTTAGTCATGGTGTACGAGCGATCGTCATACTCTTGCTCCTAGTAAAAGACTAAGTTCAGCTGTAATCGTATTTTCTTAAGCCCTATCTTTGTATCAAAACCTTTACTTCACAATACTTCAATACTAGAACTTGCCTTAGACATACGGGGCCTACTACCTATGGGCGAAATCACTAAAGCTCATTTCGAATAAGGTTAGGTATTGAAACGAAAGACCCATTATGAAAGTAAAGTACCAGACAAGCACTCAAAAAATCAATTAAGAAAAGAAGCAATAGGGATTTAGGTTTCAAGAAGTGAATGTGAATAACGCTTTCAAAAGAATCGGAAGTAAGGTTTCTAATGTTCATTGCGACCCTGGTGCGTGCCAATCCTTCAAGTGGTGATCTGGCATCGTGAGCAGAAGTCGATAGAGGAACTCGCAGCGTCTTTTGCGACATCAAGTTGTCCTTCGGTCTCTTTCTTGTTCTATTACTTGGCACTCTTTCCTGCCTGGTATAAGAACAGCATAGAGAAAGCCTAGTTTTTCAGTGATAAGAAAGCCAGTAACCTCTTTGTATTCAATTCCCTTAGGGAAGGTCCTGAGGAAGATGTATCTAATAGTATATTGGGTGGATAGCAGGCATACCTTTAATAACGTGTCTACCTGTAATAGGGCTATAACGTGACTAACGGGACTAGGACTCTCAGGTCTCCCAATACCCGTACCAAATCTTAATACGGTTCTATCGGTAAGACGATTATGGAAGTCACAAACGGGATACTTTTTTATAATATAAGAAAGATTCTCTTTTTCAGATACTTTATATTCCAATATGCGAAAGATCAGTAAGAAGTTTATCAAAAAGACGTAATGAAAGACTTGGGGGCTACTAATATACGTTAGAAAAAACTCAGTTGGAGTTTCTTTTTGCCCTTCCTGGCCAGCCAGTTGTTAATCAGTCCTAAGACAGTATTTCCCAGTGGCATTCCCGGCCCAGTATAAGTCTTTTTCCCATATTCTTAGTGTGGGAGTTCCCCAGGCGAGAAGGAGGAATTGATAGGGCCATTGCTGTTTGGATTGCAGCCATAAGCGTTGCCGTAGCGCTTGCCGTCGCCGCGGCAAGAATAAAAAGTAGTTCAGTTTGAAGTGAAGAAGGCGGATCTAATGTGTGTGCACCTTTCTATTTATTTTCCAAGGGCGCCACCAAAAGTTCTTGTTCTGTCTTGTTTCGTGTCTTGTGCCAAGTTCCTTGTTTCTCTAAGTTGGTTGCCGGATGGATTTTGTCAAAACGATTGGCTGAATTAATGTTAGAAAGGACCATTCTGGCCCAGAGCAGAGGCTAATCCCCGAAAATTCTCTTAACTTCAAATTAGGTGGGAGTCACGTCACATGCTGCAGCTAAAACCCCGAAAAAAGGCAGAGCGCTGAGGGTGCTGTGAGAAAGAGAAGAAGGGGACACAACGCGTTTATGATTCCAGCCGCGAGAAGACGAACTAGTACAAGGAATGCAAGAATGAAATTCAAACTAAAGAAGCTTAAGTGCAGGTGGTTGAAATCAAAAAACCACATCCCGACCCCGCCAATAGGCCCGGACTTTTTGGCGGAAGTAGACTTCCCGCAGGCGCAGCCAATGGATTCCGCGGATATTTTGCGCGAAAAATCTGCTATAATTCTACAATCATTTTTCAAAGAAATGGATCGTGATCAATTTACGTAGAGATATCGTAAGGGAACGAGCGAAGAAGGTATGAGGTATGAAGCAACTGACAAGTTTAGGGTGGACGAGGAGATTAGACAAGGCAATGATAACTGGCTTCGAGAAAAGGCTTTCTCATGCCATTGCCATTTTGAATCTCCTTTCTTGTACCCTTTGTGTCTGGAAAGACAGATTTTTCCTTTCAAAGTCAGCTTTTGACAATGGGAAAAAAGAAATGAATTAAAAGTAGAAGGTTATTTGACCTCACTTTTTTACAAAATAAGAATATAGAGTTAAACCGAGATTGTTAATACTTTCTTCTCAATGGACATGGACCTTTCATGATTGGACTCTTGCTAACTTAAGAGGTAGCTTTGGCTTGTTTGAAGAATTTCAGTGGCCAGTTCGGGCTAGCGAGTTGGATGATCTGGAATTGGCGAAACAAGTATCTATTTGAGGAGAGAAAGATTAGGCTATTTCGTAGGTGAAGGGAAAGAATCATGTCTGACGCCTAAGCCGCCCTTCTGCTGCTTTCCTCGCTCCCTCAGTCTGATTGAAGCTCTCGAGCCCGTTCCGAAAGGTTCTTCCCTTTTTTTACAAAGCCTGCTTCGTTGCATTCCCTTTCCACTGTCTAGTTCCGATTTGCTTTCGCCCTTAGCTTGCCACTTGGAGGCCAGGTACTACTCTAGGAGTCTTGCTGGCCCGATTGACCATGATGCTCGAGGAATGGCAAAACCAAAGATAAGAGGAAGGGCTTTGTAGGAGTTGGGCAAGCTGCCCTTGAATTGAACAGCCAAGATAGCGTGTGTGATCCATTAGTAATATGCCGTACTCTTATTAGCAGACTTACCCGCCTTCTCCTTTCTCTTAGATCTCTTAGAAATATAAGAAAAAGATGCCCCTGTGGCCGAGAAATTTTCTTTCTTTGTTGCCTGGGGCGACATAAACCGATTCGGCAGCGGGAGTGGTACCACCTAAAAAAGACTCTGTGGCACCCTACTCTTAGTAGGAGAAAACATCCAGTAAAGAAAGAGATTTCGTTTGTTCTACCACTGAGTCAAATAATGACTTGAAGTTAGACCATTCGACTAGGAGATAATTTTTTATTTGACAGCGGGTACTCTCTCTAGTTATGAGTCTGGTCCCATGCGGACCGACCGGTCTCACTCTTCAAAACCGTCACATTCTTATGAAGCGAAAAGCCTATAACCTTCTCCGCGCTAACTAGTTGCTTAAACTGAAAGCGAGTACTTTCCTTCCCCTTCTAGTCCTAGGGAAGAAAGCTTTTCATCGACAATGGGTCAGGACTTCGTAAGTTTTTTTTGAAGCTAGAAAAGGGAAAGCAAAGAGCGGGGAAAGACTTTTCTCCTTGACGCGGGATGCTTAATGGACATGGAGCGGCGAGACTCCGAGTCAGGTTGACATCTCTCAAACAAAAGACCAAGATTGAGAAAGTGATCGGTTTTTCTCTTCATATGCTCGCGAATTGGATTTGAACCAATATCG
>MKEJ01069853.1:0-10942 GCA_001753735.1 Embelia ribes | reverse complement strand
TATTACAATAAAATGTAAAAATATGTTTGAGGAACTCAATACCTGGTAGTTGAAGTTATTCCTCTTAGTAGCTAGCACAGATGGCAATCTCTATGTTTACCTCGTAGCAGCTTTCCCAGACGGGAATTAGTAGAAAAAAAGCCTTAGGGCTAGGCCCTCAAAGCTATCGTCTCAGAGCTCTTATTTCAAGAACTGCTGATATTTTCTTAACTGCAGATTCAATAGAACCGATTATCATGTTAACTAGGGTTTTATATTTTGGTGGAAAAAATAATATTTTTATTGAAAATTGTTAGTGGTACATTCCCCCACTCGTGAGATGTATATAACTGAGAAAATAGAAACACTGGCACAATTCTCAGCCAAGATTTCTCATCAAATGAGAGAAATGTATGGTTTCAAAAGACAGTTGTGATTGCTCTAAGGGTTGTGGGTTTTTAGGAGGGTTGATCATTTGCAATCGAGATAAGGGTGTGATTGTATGCATCAGACCCTCCTATATACAGTGATGGCAAGTTTGGATTGGGTACTAAGAGAATTTACACTAGTCCTTTTCATTTAATTTCTAAATCCAACTTTCTGGAAATGCATTTCTCTCGCATAAATCAACACTTTGGGAATTGTCCACATCATTCTTTCTATAAAATTTGTTAAAAATTTCTTAGAATAATTATATATGGTATGGTGAATGTCAAAATATGTTTTCGCTAATCTTAGATCGTCTTTTATAGTTTGTTGAAAAAAAATATATTTTTAATAGATAAATTGTTAATAGTAAATTCCTCCACTCAAAAGTCTATTTTAGCATTTCTTCTGCGATTCTAGGAACTAAAAAAATAGAAACACCAATGTGTTACATTTCTGAAACAAGAGTTCTCATTTGAGAAATTAAATAAGAGAAATCCTCTCTTTGGAAAGACTGGCGTGAATGCTCTAATTAGGGGCGAGCTACGAATCAGAAATTTGTGGTTGGTGGGGGACCGAAAGTCGGAAAAAGTTAAAACGGGGCCTCCCCTATCAAACCTTTGGCTCCTTCCTCGGTATTAAGTGTGGAATTGGAATATTTCATATCCCATGACCCACATATCACATGTTTTTCTGGACTTGCTTGCCAATAGTAGTATCGGGTTATGATTACTAATACTAGGTGGGATTACTTAGTAACCTTCAGTTCTCTTGTGCCATTTGGTTGGACTTGTTTGCCGATGGTAGGATTGCATTTGTACTTGAGTAACAAATGTTACCCCAAGGCATCGAAGTAGAGGATGCTACTAGTTGAGATGTAAATAATAATCACAATAAAACATGACAGGGTTATTAATTATTAGGTAATATTAACAACCCTAAATTCTATCCCAAACCAAGGGGCCTGATGGGACTTCAGTGTGAACCAGTGGATATTTTTGCCTTGATATTTGAGTTGTAAACTTATAATGTCGATACTTCGCCATGATATGTGCATGCGTAGGGTGATTTATGGACTTTGTATTTGCACATGATGATTTTCGTTCATTTTTTACAAGATGTGCACAAATTGGCTTTTGTGAATTTTTTTAGTTCATTTCTGTAAAACTCTGGAGGAGAAAAATAGGAAATCAGAGTCTACATAAGAAACCTCCAAATACCGAGGGTGCTAGGATGAAAAAAATTGAGTTATCTACAATAAACCTTCAGGATGCTGTGTCTTTTTGATTTACCGATCAAGGGGGAATAATGTTTGATTTCATCCTATTGCGTTTTATCTGTGGCTCATGAAAAAGCTGACCGTGTCTTGGTTTGAGCTTGAGAGTTCTTTTCTTGTAGTGTTGAAAGGTAAAGATTTTATAAAGAAAGAAATACAATAAGGAGATGAACCCAGCACAAGCCTCTACCTGTTGGCTGAGGAGCTTTAGCTAGTTTATTATCATTTGTTTGTGAAAGCTAATTGCTGTTTAGCATAATGAGACTGGTGCTTTGGTTGTATATGGCATACGTTTAAATGATTTAATTTCTTTAGAGTTGGTTACTGTTTAGTGCAACTGTACCAAGAGTCGCGTCTGAAAGGGCAAAGGACCATTTCTATGTTTAAAGGTTTGTGTGACCAAAAAATGTTAAAAACCTTAATGGTAACCTTTGTGTGTCTCAAGTGTCCGAGCGTGTGTCCCTGTCAGAAAAATGTCACAAAAACCAAAGACACATATGAAAGACTCTCTCCAGCATGAATTGGAGGAGTGTCTTGATGTGCGATGTGTTAAATACCATTATGGCATCACCTTTTGAGTGCCTGTGCAAGGCAATGACTATGATGATTTGTTGTTCTTTTTCTTTTGTTGGGTAAGCGATCGTCTATTATTTGCATTCAGTGGACAAAGAGAAGGGGAGAGAGGGGGGAACTTGCTGAATGTGTTGTTTCTCTCAAGGCGAAACATACATGATTCCAGCAAATACATTCAAATCTTCTTATCTTATGCCACAAGAAAATCTTTACCAAATCTCACGGTGTTACTATTATGGCAAAAAACATTGGTTTAGAAACAATCGAAATGTTCTCTATATTGTTAGTTCTCATCTCAGATCATCTATAATGCATATTTATGCAGTTATATTATGCAAGTGTTAGCTTTCGTGTCTTCTTTGAATAGTTTACTGCTTGAAAATTGAGAATTTGAGGGGCCAACTACGTCATCTTTTCTCATGGTAAGCTAATTTTATTCCAGCCTGCAAACATTTCTGCGTCTTTGGTGTTGTATTCTGATTTTTCTTTGTCTTTTTCTTTTTATGTTGGTTGTTTATTGTTTTTGAACTGGCAATCAGAAAGTAACAGTTTTCTAATTACTTGCAGCTATTGAAGGTTCATCTGTTGTGTTTTACTTGCAGTCTACTACCTCATCAGTAGATGATTTCTATACAAGTTACACCCTCATTGTCCAAGGTTATGCATACTATTTAGTTTCTCTTGGTAATTGAAAATTTTGTATAGCAGTAAAGCCGTCAAGAGAACCATGAGTCTTACTGTAAGTTTACTCATTCAGGAGCAAAAAATGTCATAAATGCTTGCCGAGAGTGCAAAGTCAAGCGGCTAATCTATAACAGTTCTGCAGATGTAGTTTCCAACTGGTCACATCATATAAATAATGGAGATGAATCATTGCCGTATGCAACAAAGGTATGCCTCTTTGAATAGAGTTTCTTCTTTGTATCTTTGATTGCTTATCTTTTATTTTCTACTGGGTTTTACTCACCAAATGTCATCTGTTTTTCTTTTGGTGATGCATGTACCATGATATAGTTCAACATGTTGACTGACCTAAATACACAGGCAGAGGCGTTGGTGCTACTTGCTAATGACATAGATGGCCTTTTAACATGTGCACTTCGTCCGTGCAATGTGTTTGGGCCTGGAGATACGAAAATTATTCCCTTTTTAGTGAAAGGGGCAAAATTTGGCTGGGCAAAGGTTGAATTGATCTATCATCCACCCATTTGAATGGCTAATTTCTTTGAAGTTCCTTTACTTGTGCATGTTTTCATCTTAGCATTACGTTGTTCCTAAAATTTGCTCTCTGACAAGTAGTTTCAACAATTTATGTTTTTATATGTTAAGAATTAATAGAAGTGGTTGCGACAGTTAGTAATGGAAGTGGGTAATTACCGCTAAGCAAAAAAAGGACCCCACTTCTTCTCATCAGTGTTTATTTTGTTGCCTGCGTGCTTTTAATTTTTCAATTTTCAATTAAATCTTTATTATTAGAGAAAGATTATGACGTAGCTCAATTTATTGGGGATTCCATTATCTAATGTTCTTTTTCTTTTGAGAAATGACACAACAATGCAAAACATATGACGTGAGTTGATAGACTCACTGTTGCAGATTGACAGATGCGGATGTGGCGGGGATTTGGCAATTTTTTTATTTTTTTTAATGCCAAAAATGCTGAACAATGTTTAACTATGGGTAGTGAGGAAACTTGAACATAGGGCCTAAGCTGGTTTGAAATCATTTTAAATTGTTGATAACACTTTTATTGGAAGGACTATGTTGTTAGAAGGAGAGAATTATTCTTATTAATGTTTCTTCAATATTTTAATTCACTAATACTTAGAAGCATAGCCCTCGAGTGACTTAATATTATTAATGTTTGACTATGTTATTTCGCTGAATGTTTGGCATGGAAATTTTCAAAAATGGAGAACACAATACGGGGGGACATTGCTAATCTATTAAAAAGCTTTTAATATATTTTATTTTATGTTTATAATACTTTATTGACCAACTTTATAATAAATGTGCATAGTTGACACGATAATAATGGAACCTTTTGTTTTCTACACTCCTTCCATCAAAATTATATTTTAGCCACAATATTTGTTACATACTGATGAAGAGTAATGATCTTCTAAATTGTTTTAACTAATCAAATTAAGTGATGAACATCTGATAAATCAACATTCTTACTGCGTACTCTAGTTTTGCATTCTATGGCAACGTGTTTTGCATTTCTACTTGGTGGACATGCTTGTCTAAGTGACAGACAAGCCTTTCTCCTAAGTATCCATCATCATCGTGCATCTGATTTTTGAAATATTTTTAATTAAGAGGTATGCACAGATGTTTGTCTGAGGCGTAGAGGTTGGAGTGTCCGACGAGTGTCAATGTCTGATTCCGGAACGATATGAATACAACATTCTTTTTGAAGTACATAGCCCCTAACTGTTGCTTTTTTTTTCTTTTTTCTTTTACCCATCTTTGTATAGGATTCATGAAGTTTCTTTATTCTTTTCAATTGAATATTTTCATAGAATAAGTAATAGAGTTTCTCATTTCAGTTTATTTTAGGAAGTGGTCAAAACAAATCTGACTTTACTTATGTGGAGAATGTTGCCCATGCGCTTATGTGTGCTGATCAAGCTCTAAGTTCCCGGATGGTTTCTGTGGCGGGAAAGGTCACCATTGTTTCTTGATCATTTTTAACTTTATTCTGGTATCATATAAGGGAGAAAACATGCGTTGTCATGATTTGCAGGCATTCTTTATTACAAATTTGGAGCCTGTAAAGTTTTGGGAATTTTCATCCTCCATACTGGAAGGCTTGGGTTACCAGAGGTTCGTATGTATTTATTTGTGTTTCTGCTAGAGTTGGTTGATTGTGTTTTGGGTTTGCGGTGGTGTCTGTCTGGAGCATTAAGTGTACCGGCTTGGGGTTGACCTGGGAATTAAAATATTCAGTTCTCCTTCCATTCAAATAAAGAAGAGAAAATAAGTATATTCCTTTCTTTTAATCACCCAAAGAAGGAAAGTTTGAGAAAAAAGTAGTAAGAACCCTATCTTGCTGATGGAGATGCTGCTCCGTGGGCCACTATGGCGTGGTCTGTATTGAAGTTTATCTTAACAATGGGAGGAGCTTCTAAAGACGGGCCTTACTGCTTTTAATGTATCAATGCGTCTGTCAGAATCATCTTTTCTGGTTTTCTGGCTAGCCATTTTTCAATGTTGTGTTGCTTTATTTTAGTCCCTTTCACACAAGTTTTCCTGAGGCAATGGTGTATTTATTGAAGTTTTTTCCTGAATTTGAGTTAGCTCTCTGTTCTGATTGCAGACCCACCATTAAACTTCCAGCTATGTTGGTGTGGAAAATGTTTTTGCTTGTCAAGTGGATACATGGGAAACTGGACTCCTCAAAGCTTAATCATTTCACAGCTGCTGATAATTTTGTTGAGTTGGCTTTGTGCACAAGAACTTTTAACTGCTCCGCTGCTCATAAACAGATAGGATACTCGCCGGTTGTCTCTTTGGTGGTAAGTCTTTGTGTTTGGTATTCATGGGCATCTATTCGGATGCTTTTGTTTACGTCAGCATACTTCTCCTTCTAAGTACAGTTTTTCTCCCTCCCTTTTTCCTTTCTCTTTTCTTTATGCATTAGGCTAATTCCATAGAGTGGATTTTCCAGTGTCAGACTGAACAATGGCATGGAAACTTTGAAAACATGTGCCTTGAGCCTCTATATTCCTAGAAATGAGGTTTCACATTATTAGTGTTACACAATGTATTCTATTTTTGCTGCTATCTATTTTTTGATATATTATGTTTAAGGCTATGTTTGTGGACTGACGATTCCTAGTTATTCATTCACAGACAGTAAGTAATGAATTATGAATTAGTGATCGCGTATTGGAAGTAACCAATTAGGTATATAACAAGACCTCAGTTAAACATCTTCACAACGTTTACTTTTTCAAATTACACATTACATGAAGCAGATTCAGGATTGACAAATCTTTATGATGAGGTATCAATGGACCAGAAATATGGAAGAGTTTACCGTAGAAGGGTCTAGAATTAGCAATAATAATAGTGTTTTAGAAATTTTAATAATGATTGAATTAGGATGTTATGATTTTTTATTTAGTTTTTGACTTTTAATTTTTATAACGGTGGCCTTTTGAGTTGCTTTTGTCATGTATAAAAAGGCCATTTGGTGAATAAAATTTGAAATATTAAGAAAAGTGTTAGCCTTCATCGGTTCTGTTTTCTCAATTTTCATTTCTCTTTCAAGTCTCTCCTGAAATTATTTTTTATGCATCACCTACGTTGAGTCAAATTGGTATTAGAGCAGCTGATCCAATTTAAAATTTCCACTCCAAATTTGTTTAATCTAATAGTGTTTTTAAAAAAAACCTATTCTGGCCGGCCTGTTGTCAGCTGCCTCCTGGGTCCGTCGCTGATGTTGTTATCAGCACCACGTTTGCCACCACATCATCACCTACGTCAACACCCCCCGCTTGTTGTAGCCATGTTTATCACCTTTGTCCATGATTGCTGCACTCCGCCGCTCGCCATGGCCATCATCTTCACCTTCGTCTGACATTGTCGACATTAGCCTCCAACGATAGCAATAGATGACACCTGCCACCACTGATCCGTTCCCCAGTGCCAATCGATCGTGGCGCCACCATGCCTGTCTCAGTTGCGACTGAACTACCAACCAGTAGTATTGCCATCCTATCGTTGAACCATCATTGCTCAACACTGCTGTTTCAATTGTCGGATGTCACCAGTTTGGAGAGATCTCTACCTTGGATAGTCGAACAACTTCCGTAACCCCTGTCCAACTCATACCTTTGACTCTCTCTACTTACATGTCCAATTATACAACACAAACTTAAATAAGCCTTACCCTCCATTTACATTAATACCCTTATACAGACAAACACCCATTTATATAATTGCACCAACCCACCAAACCTGTACTGCCAACTCAACAAAAAGCCTATAGCAGCCATACCAATAAATAAATAATAATAATAATAAAAATATCAGTATATTAGCCCTTCTCAGACCAGGCAGGCCTTTAATGCATCTTGAAACGGGTACGTGGTCCTTCCTGAAAACAACGTTCATTGGGTGAATTTCTATTATTAATCAAATTACAACTTAATTAATCAAATCAACTTTATTAATCAACAACATTGGGAATTTCTATGATAATTGAAAAATTGCAAGTTAAAACAACGTACCTTGAAATTGAGATGCATAAAGAGGTCCACAGTTTGAAAGTTAACAATTATTTCATTGAGATGAATCTACAATTTTCTTGCAGTAAAATAAAATAAAAAATTATCAATTCAAGGAATACGACTCCTAAAATAATTTTATAAAGCAAAAACTTTTGGAAGAAAGATAAGTCATAATAGATAGAGAAGAAATAAAAGTTGGAGCAAAAGAAAGGTTATATGGTTCTGGAAATTTGAAGTATATCACTCCAATTTTTTGAGTGAATGCAATGTAACCGTTTGTGTATCCATCAATTAATGTGTGAATTTATAGATTCGTTTACTCTTTATCCACTATGAATTTATAGAGTCTGTTACTCTTTCAAGATTTTTTAAAAATCTATTCATTTATTGCCCTATATTTAATTTTCAGTAAAAAATTTTCCAACATTTATTTTTAGTGTTCGCATGTCAACAAAGTAGGTATGATATCGCAAAATTGAGTTGAGATTTTCCTTTTAGTTTATTGTATATGATATATAATATGATATGATTTGCTTATAAAAAAAATCTATATTAGATGGTCTAGCAAATAAATAGTTTTTTTTGGATAAATCTTATCTTATCTTATCTTAAAGAATAAAAGTGTGAATGCTAATGAGAGTTTTTAAAATATTTTGTTCCCTAAATATCCTAATTGCACAACAATTAAAATTATACGCTATATATCATTTAAGTGATGTGATATGGGTTGCACATCTTGAGTTTTGCCCGCCAAAAATTCCAACTTACGGTTCAAAATTAGTTATAAAAATTTTATTTAATTTAAATTAATGTCATTTAAGTATGGAGTGAATTATATGAATCATGAGTGGCACTTTTAAAATTCAATATTATTTTTTCTCTATTAAGAAAATGCCACATGTCGTATTACGAAAGAGCCACTTGTCATGAAATTACAGCTCCACTAGCGTAAATCTGATTTTTATATTATAATAATAATTAATATAATGATAGCAACAAGGGTGGTACGTTTATTTATTTATATTTATTTATTTACAAGTAGCATTTGTAGAAGAATGAAGTTTGAGTTGTGATGCATTCAATGACAGTGGGGTGGTGGAAGTAAAGTGTTTCCAACCACAACTCCGTAAGATGTGTTTTGTTTTTCTTGCTGCTTTTACTCTTCTCTCTATCTTTCTGTATTTTTCTGGTACCCTTTTTTTTGTTTTTCCCCCCTTCTCTGTTTCTCAAATAAATTTACTCTCCTCCGACTATAAAGCTGCAAAAACAGTTTTAACTGACTTCTAGTTTGTGTGTGTGTTTCTTCCATAGTTACTGGGTCGCGGTTCTTTGTACAATACGGACGGGAACATGGTACGCAAGTACTGTAAGTTCGCATGTAGCCAGGGGTAAGTAAGGTTAGTTTACCTTGGTATATGCAAGTTATGAAAATAATATTCTTCTTTTCTTTGCATATAAATTAATTAAAAATTTAGATTTTTATTAAATTTTATTTTTAATGCTAAATCATGTCTTTCTGTATAGTACTATTTTTTTCCTTTTGTATAAATTTTTTCTTATTTTTAATATTAATTTTGCAGGGTGTAAAAGTAAAAATGAGGAATTTCGCAAGAGAAAAAATTTATGACAACTTTTTATGTTACATATTTCGATTTTAGCTATAATATATCATAGAAAAATAAGTGATATAGTTGAATTTTGTTTTTCTATTATTCAACTTTGTGTTTTACTCTATTTTCTCTCGATCATGAGCGAAATAAATCGTTCGCCGAGTTCACCAAAAGTAGAAAATTGAGACAGTAAAATATTTTGTTCCGGTGTGTGAGAACCAAAACGCGATACCAGGGGTTCATTGAGAATCCGGTAACACTAGGAAGGGCTCACACATGATTTATTTTCCGTATTCTTGATTTTATTGTTCTGTTCAGCCTTTTTCTCATCAGTAATTATGAATCTATCTTGTTCCCCAAGTAATAATTTATTTATAATTTCTTTTCTTTTTCGAACGAACTGAAGTTTGGTATGCATTAAATTTTCAATTATATATTTTAGTAGATATGGATAGCCAAAATCATTGCGTGCTGACATTGATGCATACGTACTTGACACAACTTATTACTATTTTTAAATAAATGCATAACTTATCATGTATTGGAATTTATTTTTCGTAAATATTTTTGCGGGTAGATATGGCACCGGCATCTCACATTCTCATTAAATGAGTATAGCATACTTCCTTGAAAATAGTTCAAGGCACACTATATTTAGAGTTTTGTTGGAATTCTCTTAATTCATCATGTTGTTTTCCCACCTTTCAAATCACAAAATATTGCCATCTTAAAATTGAAGAAGACCCCTTCTTAAAGGATTGCTTTGTGATAAAGGTGAATCAAACCAAACTCTTAAATGACTTAAGGGTGGTGAATAAGGACCACAAATTAGTAATGACTGCCAAAGTCTTAAATGATTTTTTGTTTTGTTTGAATTTGACTTTTAACTTGGATTAAAAGCCCAGTGAAGTTAGTTGGTCTTTTGGGGCATTGTTGTTGTTGTTGTTGTTGTTTTTACAGAGTTAAGGAAATGAAGATGTTTGTTGCCAAGGTTGAAGAGGGAAAGGAAGGCCAGGACGGGGAGCCGTCGGTCGGTCCTATTTTTCGCAATTTGTTGGCCAAAAATGGATTCCCACCCCCTGATCCTGATATCCATACTGTTTGGGATGTCTTCAGGTAACAAGAGTTCTACTGCTATTAGTAATGTTTCTTCTGGATTAACATGAAAAGTATTAAGCTGCATTTGAGTTTAGGAAATTTGAAAATTGTGACTGATGATTAATAATTTAAGTCTTTACATGCACTTCTGGTAACTATTTTACTGTGATGTCAATAACTTCATAAAAAAACATTTGCTTTACAGTTACTTCCACTGGCAAACATAATAGTTTTTACTTGCAGGGTGTCTGCTGAAAAATATCCTGGAAATAAAATGCTTGGATGGCGCGATCTTGTTAATGGAAAGGTAATTGTTTATTTGTTTTAGAAGAAAAATGTTTGACCAGTGAAAAGGATTATTGTGTTGTCTTAAACTCTTCATCCGTTGTCTAGTTTGGGCCTTATCGTTGGAAAACATATGGGGAAGTTTACGATGAAGTTATGCATATCAGTTCTGCATTACGGCAATCTGGTGCTGAGGCTGTAAGCATACATACATTTCAAAACATTTATTTGCTTATTACACTAGAGAGAATTTTGAGTACCATAACAACGTTGTGGAAACATATTGCTGAGAAGTTACCAAACTATTGTAATGATGATAGGGTGCTAAAGTTGGAATTTATGGTGCAAATTGCCCGCAGTGGACTATAGCAATGGAGGTAGCATTTCCTGTCCTTTTTGTCTCTGTATTTTACCATTTTGTTGAATCCGACTATGTTTTTTTTTTTTTTTATTTT
>MKEJ01069851.1:0-10529 GCA_001753735.1 Embelia ribes | reverse complement strand
ATTAAAATTTTTTTTATTTTCTTTTATAAATTTTGACAAATTAAAAAAAAAAAAAAAAAAAAAAACAAAAACATAATGTCATATGTGTAAGATATCAGCTAAACCTTTTCTTCAAGAAGTTGAGTTTCGGTTTTGGCATAGTTGATTGGTACAAGTTGCAAATTATCATCATCTTCAACCACCTCTTGCGGAATCAGGACTTCCGATCGATCAACATTTGGTACGAGAAATATCAAGCACAATGTTGCGAGCCTCAGAATATTTCTTAGAAGCACCACCAACCACAGGTTTTTGAAATCACTTCGCGTTACATGAAACAACTGAAGAATCATCCCTCCACCCCACTTTGATGAAAGTGACCCAAAGCTATCGATACACATTAATAATGCAAAGAAAGTACCCTCGATCCCTATTGGGCAAAGCCTCGTACTCAAAACCATCATCGGCATCCACCTGATTCTAGTGACAATTCGAGAAACACATTCTTCCGAGATGACAAAGAAGGAATCCGGAATCCCCAAAACTAAGTTCCACCGTGAGATGAAAATAAGATCGAGCATCCCTGAAACACCGTAGAGGAGTTGTGCACAAAAAATTAAGTTCCTAAACTTGAAGTCTTTCAAGATTTTGTGGTAGATAAGGACTCCCACTATAGACGCCATCGCACCAATTGCATATATCATCCCTACAAATTCCTACGATTCAGAACAAAATAGAAATGAGCTCTTGTTTTCAGGTTCAAAAATAAAGATACCCAATTAGAATATGATTAAAAAGATGGTCTACGAGAGCAATTACAGCGAAAGGAGTACCTGGGAAAAAGCCGGACCGGCTTTGGGATCGGTATACCAATAAAATTGGCCTTCATGAGTACTTATGCTGAGTGCCAATGACAGAAACATGTAGAGAGATGGCTTCCAAACTTGTGGGAATTTGATAGTTTTATACATTGCCTTCACTGCTCCTCCCAACTTTTCCCCTGCCTGTGCCTATTTAACTTACTTCATTAAGTTTCCATCTTCAAGTTGGGACTTTTTCTATTTCAAAATTTCATTCACATTAACAACAACCTATACGATTTTGCCCCAAATTACGCCACAATGACATCTACATAGCGATCAAGTTCCAACATAAGCAGTTAGACTTGAGAGCCAATGCTACACATAATTGTTCGGAGAATGGAGGGTTGCAAATAACACTTGTTAGCCTTTTTTTTTCTTCTGACAACACACATGACATGTATCGTGTATGTGTGACATTCGGGTTTAGCTCGCAGTTCATATTTGTAATAGGTTTGAGTTTATCACTCGAAGTTATAGAAACAACGAAACCAAATACAGGAATTGCCCAAACTTGGAAAAAGGGCCACTGTCACAACAACATCTACTTTGTTTCAAGGACCAGAAAGAATAAGATACAGGAAAGAGCATCTCAACAAGCAATTCACTCAATCGATTCGTTTTCGTCTCTTGATTCTTTCCTTTCATGATTGTACAATTTCCAATTTATTTTCATTGCCTTAATAATTTGTTGTGTAGCCAATTAAAAATGAAGAAAACGAAAATGAGAAAGATGGGGGCTTCACCTTTTTCTTGTTAAGAGTAGCAGTGTTTGATCTGATTTTGAGCTCATAGATCACAAAACCGAGGACTATCAGCGATGCGGGTGGAATCGTCAGAAGTCCCAATGCTCCCTGAAGTATATAGTTTTCACAGGTTATACCAAAAAAAAAAAACATGATTGTGATACTGAGACCATAATTTATCAACATCAAGTTTGTAGAAAGAACGAAAGAATGGTCCAGTCCGAGCTTTTGATTAATCACCGGAGATGGCTTAGAAGCAATACCTGAGCTCCAAGGTGATGCACAAAGAAGCCACTGGTAGAGTACCCAACGAGAGCACCAACGGAGGAACAGAAGCTGCAAAGGCTCTGCATATCTGGGGCTAACGCTTGTATCTCTATGCTGTTTCGGGCAATGCACGCGTCGATTGTCACATCAGCAATGGCCACCCCAGCTGTCATGCCAATCAGGCACAACAATGCGGCTGCCACCGCTAGTTTTCCACTTAGCGCCACTACCAGTGCCGAAACGGTGCCTAAAATGCCCGCGAGCACAAAGTACGGACGCCTGTGGTATCCTCGCACCGGGAAAACATCCGTAAGCAGCCCCCATATGGGCTTCATCACCCATGGAATGTAGTAAAGGCCTGAATACACGTTTGTGAACTTCATTAGCACGCACTTATACATGTATCCATTCATCACAATTAAATAATTAATTGTTCTTATGATATATATTGGAAACTTCAAGATTTTTTTAAATTATGATTTATAAGAACACTTGCATTTTCAAGAGGATTTATAAACTACAGAAGGTATGAGATGTATGGTTTTAAAATCTCCAAAAGTAAGCTAAATAAGATCAAAAAAATATTAAAATATACAGACATAAACGAAAAGAAAGTAAATCAGGTTCATGAAAATTCATACGCCAGTTACTTTCAGGAATATACGAAATTTAAATAGTTTCCAAAGAACTTGTATAGAAGGTTATGACACCAGCTTGGTGGCAAAATTGAATACTTAGCATAGCATAAGGGCTAAATGAAAGATATAAAGTTGAATTAAAAAAAGCTTAAGTGATACACTGAATATAAATGTTTTAGCAAATGTCAGGTTTACCAGCTAATTGAAACATTTAGACAGATTTTTTTATTTTTTTTTTTATATAAATTTATGTACATTTTTAAATGGGGCAAATCACGAACACATCTAGATTAATGTACCCATTTAACTTTTTAAATAGGCTAAATTACGATGTTTTTGAATTTTGCATAATATTTCTTAAGGAATCTCAAATTACACTTCATGTTAAAGCATAATACAAGTTTGATTTAAACGTGAAAAGATTTTACCCTTCATTTTACTACCTTATTTTATTCATTTTGAATCTAATAATTGAAAAAATTTGAGAGATTATCATAATTTTTGAAGAAAAATATTTTATTTACATATGTGTCTATACTATCTATTTTTAAGAAATTAAAAAATTAGAGAATGAGAACTATTTAAGCGGCATTTTGGCAACCTTATGGGTCAAACATTGAATCCAAAACTGTCAGAAACCTTATGGGGCAAGTGTAATTTACCATCTAAAATATTCATTGGTACCTGTCCCTGGGAAAAAATAAAATCTTTTCCAATAAAAATAAGATTTGTCTGCATAATCATGCTAATTTTATATATGATTTCTTGTACTTTTCGTACATGTTTTTGTGATAATGTATACTTTTTGTACAAAAGTATTTGTAAATGAAACGTTTCCTATCTTATTTTCACTGAACTAGCTTTGTTTTTTCTCACTATAAAAATTACTATTTGCTAACAATTTGATTTTTTTTTTCTTTTTAATTATATGGTTCCCCTTTTGCCGTGTGGGGTTTCAACTAGCCCATATAAAGGATGGTATACTTTTTATTCAAGCCGTCTACAAAGTCAAATTGTATACTACGTTTATGTAACCATTAATACTTTATTCCAACCTGTTAATAATTGAGTAGGAAATAAAAATAATTACAAAATTAATTAAAAATATGAAAATGGGATGTTAATAGCTGTTAGTACCTTACCAATATAGAGTTGGACTTCGGATGGCTGGACTTTCTGGACATCTTTCCAGTAATAATCGGATACTACTTTGAAAAACGATCCCGCAAATCCTTGGCTGAGCCCATACACCAGCACTACCCCCACCACGAAGCTCGGGTTCAGCTGCTTGCACAGCATTTGAACCCATTCCAACGGCTCCATCATCACCGACCACACGTTGCCCCTGTCGACCTCCTTCCCATCTTCTGTCGATGGAGACCCACCCGTCAAAGGCTTCAAGTCAACGTCTTTGCTTTTGCTAGAATACATTTATTTCAATGTGGCTCGGTTAGGCCTACGTGTGGGCGGTTGGGTATGTAACTAGCTCACCAGATAGATAGCGGAAGTGCGAGATCGTCAAAATTCAAAAAAAATTAAGAGCGCAGAGAGATGCGAGAGCAAATGCGTGAAATGAAGCATGTACACCCTCCTAGGTGAAAAGAATGGAATAGATCAGATCCAGGGAAGAAACTCACCTTGTGCTCATAGAAAACCTTAAAAGTCAAGGCTAGCTTCATTTATGGCTTGAGTGAGATGACTTGAAGTTCATATGTATTAAGATTATTTATTTCTTTTTGGTCGACTTCAATGCATTTGCTATGGAAGATAGATTAATTAAACAATAAACTAAGGTTTGTTTGAATTAACTAATTATTTTTCAAACTAGAGTTGTAAGTGTGCCTCTCCCCAGATATGCCATACCCTGGATGAATCCTACCAATGAAATAGAGACTGGCCATCAAAATTTTGTTTTCCTACTTTTAATAATAATAAAACTAGTGCTTGTGTGATTTTTTAATAATGAAGTAATTGTCATGATCTGTTGGTTTTTCTTCAATTTGTTAAATAAATAAATCGAGTTTTGGACAAATTTTAAAAAGTCTGCAAAATAATCTAGAGAGTATTACACTAATACTTTGTTTTTCTTTTGTGGTAGGCTGCTTGTAATTCCAATAATTTTTCGCTTTGGACTAATATTTTTTTTTTCTTGGAAAAAAAAGTGAATTACACAAAAGGTCCGCATAGTTTCATACAAAATTCCATTCGGTGCCTATGGTTTCAATTGACATAGTAATATTCTCAAGTATTGAAAAATCAACATGATTGGTCCTTATCATGGTCATAAAAATCATTTTAAATGATCACAAATCAATTAGCAAGTAACAATACGAGGTTGACAAAATTTTAGTCTTTAAATAATAATTCTTGTTGATGTCTTTTCCTGTGGAGACCTTTACAATTCACCCAATTGTCCCATTTTGCGAGATTACGTGAAAATTGATATTGGCATTGACATATTTCTAACACTTAACGTAAAAGTACTATATGAGTGTGGACTAAAGGAGCTCCTTTAATTGCATGCGTCTTTTGGCTTTTTAGTCGTCGGATCAGTTTGCAATGCAGAAGCCTACTGTATTGCAAATCGATCCGATAGCTAAAAAACTCATTGGAGCGTAGAATTAAGGGAGGATTCCCTCTTCCTATAAATGCTAGTAAACCTAGCATTACCGTGACGCGTCTAATGAGGATGGCTTCGGATTATCACTCTGTTTCTGAATATAATTAATTTTTGTTGAGTTTTGGCTATTCATTTTAATCTTGCAACTGATAACCGAACTACTTATGTTCAATTTGGTGTCTCGTCAATCGAATCAAATCAAAAATCAATTAGTTTCGTGATTTGCGAACAACTCTATAAGGTCTAACATCTACGGATGGAGCATCTAAAAATTAACCCACAACAAAAGATCTCCAAAAGTTTTAATGCTCAAATGGACTTTTAGGTGTGCTAGCATATGCTACCTTAGTTTGCAAATGCACTTTTGAATGCGACACAAAAACTACCTAAAAATCATATATTTCTACTGATTAGGATGGATTTGAAATCCTCGTGTTCAATACAATCTCAAATCAGTTCAATCTATTCGTTTGTTATCCAAATGCATGGCAGCTTGAAATTAGCTTAAAAGGAAAAAAGCGAAAGAGAAAACTAAGGTTCAAAAACATTAGTAAATACGTTATCGTTTCATGCTTTTCTTCGGATCTGTTTCTGATTAGTTTCTCCACCTTTAGCATTCTCTCCAAAAAAACTTTTATATTTGATCTGTCGATGCCTCCATAGAGTAGTTGATATACTAGATTGAGTTATCCAGGATTGTTCTAACGACGACGACACACCCACCATTCTTTCTCAACAATCTCAAGTGATGCTCACTGTTCCGATGATTTGTCATCATTTCCTTGTAAGCTGTCCCGAAGCTGCACATCTTGCACCAGAATTTAGCATCCGACGCATTCTTCTTCAGTTCATCTTCTTCCTTGCTGGCTGTAGAAACTGCTGTTTTTGAAATTTTTATTTCCTCTTCGGGCGCTCGGGCCTCGTTTTTGCTGGTAAGCATTAATGACTTCTCCATTGCTTTGTGTTTTCTTCCCTTAATATGGTCTTCAAGACCCTTATCACATGTAGCAGTTATTCCGCACAAATCACATTTCCACTCATTTTTCGGCTTCTTGCTAACGGAGAGACCGTTATCTACCCCTTTCACATCAGCTTTTGATTGTAGCATTGTCCTTTTTTTCTCATCATTACTCGTCGAGGTGCTAAAACACTTAACCTGTCGTCAACAATGATTACCAGATTAAAGACAACGATAACAATAATATCTTGTGCAATGCAGCCGACAAGTGTTTTTTTTAGAGTACTAGTCACATGAGTTCATAAGTTTGCATCATTGGCTCAATCACAATTTATGTGCTCGTTTGCAATTAACTAATAATAGAGCAAACTAAGTCACCAAAATCAAATTTAGAACAGCAAGAGAAATTAAAGCTCTTCCTCTTAAATTTAGAAATTATAGTTCATAATCGTTAAGGCATTTGAAATCCAGTATCACCTTTAAGAATAGTTCAGGAAAGCTGAGTCATCATCTTGACATCTACATTACGAATTCCAGCCAAAAGAATTAATTGAACGCTCACTACAATATACTTAGGCCTCATCAATGCTGTATCTTCTCATTTATTCTTTTCATATTAGAAATTAGTAACATGACTTGCACAAAGCAGATAAAGAAATAGCGCGGTGCCATAGAGGAAAGAAAAAACAAGAGCGATAAAGAGGCAAACTCGTTATTACAAGTATTAAGTAGGAAAACAAAAAGGCAACTCTCATAAATGATGATTAACTCACAGAGGGGGGAATCTCTTCTTTAGTCGCTGCGAGGATATTGCCTCCTCCTTTCTCCTCGTAGTTGCCTGCTATCGTAACTGCTTCTTGTGAAATTTTTGTTTCCTCCACTGGCGCTCGGGCCTCATTTTTATCAGTAGTCAGTAATAGCTTCTCCATTGCTTTGTGCTTCCTTCCCTTCATATGGAGGTCAAGACCATTCTCACACGTAGCAGTTATTCCGCACAAACCACATTTCCACTCGCTTTTCTGCTTCTTTCTGTCTTTCTCTTCAATTTTCATTCCATCTAATTTCTGCTTTTTCACACAAATGAGTCGAGTTGCTACAACACTTACACTGGATGACAAACAGTTACCTTAATCAATTTAGAAAACATCTCGTCGTAGAAAGCAATTTTTCTTGAAAGTCCTAAAAAACAAAAGGGCATAAGTCTGTAGAACAAATAACTGCCCGATCTTATGCAATATTTACAACTGAAGTGCTTCGTTTTTCCATTCGTGACCCTACACACTGGACATTAAGATCGAAAATCCATGAGCTTTTTCTGAAACAATAGTCACATAAGTTCTTCTTTTATGACGTGGCAAGACTGGTTCATATCTTTTTTTTGGAGCAAGTAAAAAAGAACTTGTTATTAGCTTCGCATGAGCTTCTGCTTAGTACCTAATTTACCGAAATCAACATTTACCCAGCAAATATTATCTTTAGAAATAGTTGAGGAAAGCTTAAATGTTATACTGACATCTGCATTATCGATTCCATTGTAGGCCAGAATCAATAAAATGCTCACTACAATATTCTAAAGCCTCACTGAGCCAATATTTCTTCAGTTATTCAAAGATTATAACCATTCGTCAAATCTACCTCAAGAAAAAGAACACTCATCTAGTCGATAAATGTTACCACAGAATTGTACATCCCCTTTGAGAATTAATAACCTGAGGCAGATGAAGATAGAGAAAAAGGCCTAAGGAGAACATAAAAAAAAAAAAAAAAGACAGAGAAACGCGTCTATATAGAAAAGTAATCAGCACAGTTCATCTGGGCTACTAGAACACATATCGGGTATTAAGTAAAAACCGGAGAACACAATTATGGAAAATGCAACTTTGCATAGATAATGATTTACTCACAGTGGGGGAAATCTGTTCCTCACTAGGTTCAATTGTAGGATAATTAACTGCAGCCGCGATTATAGCTTCTGGGCAATGCTGAAAAGGGCTACACTCGACATTATTACTCCTATTTTGCAGTTTTTCCTTCTCAATCGTCATTTTGCCGTTGCTCACTCCTGTTTTAACCGTGCACAGCAATGCAGCATCTTCATCTAGCATATCTTCTCTTATCATCGTGGTCAAATCCTTCGGAAAATTCAATATCTCTCCCATGATTACTCAACGAACCAGCTAAGGAAAACAATAAAGCTTACACACATAAGTAATGGAAGAGATCTTTGGGGAGCTTTTAAAAAAAATTGGGGGGCTAGCTAAGGAAACGAGAAAATTAAAATCCATAACACAATCTCGTACATGAAAAGTGTTACTTTAACCATGATTATCCGACAACAAATTAAGAAAGAAACAAGCATTAGTTGTAGAACAAAGAAGACTTGATGGTGCTTTGAACAGAATAAAATAGAGACCGAATCACAATTCTATTCCTTGCATACATGAAAACTTAATCTTGATTGAGTGGTAAACTTGTAATGAAAGGCCATTTTTCACCTCGAGTCATTGTTTCAGCTGAATACTCGTTATGAGTTCAACAATAAAATTTAATTAGGAATGTTAGTTGACAACATGAAGATTCTTATTATCTAATTAGACATACATGGGGTTTAAGCAAATTTTCCAAATCCACCATAAGCAGTGGCCGACTGAGAGGAGGGACCCCAACCTCTGTATTTTATATAAATTTGATATATAAAATTTAAAATTTTTCGAAATAGCCCACGCTACGGCCCCCAACGAAAATAAAAGGAAAAAAAAATTGTAAATAGAACAAGAGAACTCGGCCCTTTTCTCGGAAATCCTGGGTCGGCCAATGGCAATAAAGGCATTCCCGGAAGTGCCCCAAAATTAGGTCTTTTGATTAAGTGTACAAGGCACCTGCTCAAATTATGGGACCATTGTTCATTCCCAGTTGTATATTAAAAGTCTCTTGCATATATATATATATATATATATTAAAGTCCAAAAATATATGAACAAAATTTAGGGTTTGAAAATAATTACTGTTTGAGAATGGCCTAAAGATCTGAAATCATGATGATCAAAGAAGCATTTAGTCTGCAATACATGTAAGTGTGTATGCATTAACAGATAAGGACACAACATATATATATATATATATATATACATATAAATAAAACGTAGGACACAGAGAGATAAAAGAGAGGTAAAAAACATAGATAGAGATGAAGAAAAAGAAAGAATGTTGGAGATGTTGTTTGGAGAGCTAACCTAGAAAATGAAATGACAAGTCCACCTCTGACCATCAAGCTTCATTGATCGTCCCAAACTTCTTTTTCTTCAACGTAGGTAGAGAATATATATATATATATATAAACACTGAAAGAGTAATATATAAGCAGTACAATGCTCATATAAAAGGCTAATATTTAGAATGTTGGGGCATATATAAGGAGTTCATCTTATACTACTACTGTATACACTTGTTATTAAATAGAATGTTGGGGTACCAAGCCCGAAGGTCTAATATTAATGATTGGAAAGAAAATACGTTTTTTTTTTGTCAATTGTCAAAATGTTATATTATAGGTTGAGATTTAGAATTCTTCTTCCCTATTTAAATTTTAAGATTTTTTTATAGTTTTGTCACTCTTCTCACTAATTATTGTCACGTTTTATCTCTATATTATCATGTTTGGCCGTCACACGTGATTCCTGATTTACCTGGTTATATCAGTAGTGTCTTATTATCTCATTTATTTGAATTTTATATGGGATTACTGTATTGATACAAGTAATTTGATCGAATTAATTACAATTACAGACTCTAGGATATAATCTCTTTATGTTTAGGTCTTTGTCATTTTTATTACTTCAATCCTAATTTCAATCCATATACCTACAGTTTCTTTAATAGTAGAACTTTAATCTCATCGATGTAACTCCTTGGGTTCACTTTGTTGATGCATTTATGGGGCTTAACTATGCAATCCGCAATTAATTTCACCACTTGTTACAAAATATTATAAAAAAAAATTATTCTATCTTCTACGTGTCAGTGCATATATGGTGATTTGTAAAAAAAAATTCATATAAATATATATAAAATCTCATTCCGTTTTTATATAATTATATATAGTATTTAATAATGTAAATTGGATACATCATACGATAGGATTCAATTAACTAGAGGTGCATTAATAGTATGCATAGAGAAGAGGGATAGTCGGACGTTCAAAGTTTAAAGACGATACAGATGTCAAATAAAAAAGGGGTTTTCAAGATGTATAATTATTAGTTTTTGCATTAGTTTAAGAAGATAAATATCAACGATAATTGAGGGTTAGTTTGGATTGTTTTTCTCCGCTTGCTTGTATTTTTCTTTTTCTTTTTTTTTTCCCTTTCACTTGTAGCTAAATATATTTGATCACCACAAGAAAAACGCCTTTTAGCGACGGCCAATTTTCGTCGTTAAAGCGCAAAATTCTGTCGTTATTTT
>MKEJ01069845.1:0-16963 GCA_001753735.1 Embelia ribes | reverse complement strand
TTTTTCTATTTCTTAGCTTTTATAGTTTGGTATGACATTATCACCCCTCGGTTCTGGTGCTTGGAAACGGGGGCGTGACAATATCTGATTTCCCGTATTTCACCGTAAGGCTGAATGACCCCATTACTTGATTTTATATAAAAAGTCCAATTTTTGAAAGAACACACGCACGCCCACAATTCTTTCAAAATTCACCATATTTTAACACTACTTTTACACTTCCCCCCGCATGAATGCAATCCAATGCATTCGATAATATTATTAATATGTTATCATTACCACGCATAAGCATGTAATTCATAATGCATTTAATAACTAAAATGAACGTTATAGTTATCACATGTAACATGTAATTCATAATGCATTTATAATGGAAAGGAACGTGTTATAGTCACCACATATAAATATGTAATTATAAATCTCATCTTCAACATAAATATAAGCAATTTAATTATCATGAATTAACTATTACAAGTAATCATAATAATTAAGATAGCATCTACATTCATATAATTCGCACGCCACGAATCCACATCAAATTCTACAACTTTAATTCATACATATAATCATTTAATCTCATGCACCTCTATATATTGAATTTACTCATAACATGCACATAATCACTACATCTCATACACCTCCATATATTTAATTTATCACTGCATATATATATGATCAAAGTCATTCATTTTATCTTAAGGTTCGTTGACCACCGTACCTCAAATTACGCTAGAAGTCGCTCTTAGACTTCTTACGCAAAAAGCCCCAAATCACATATTCTTTACCTCTCGATTTGATCTAGCAAAAGAAATCAAATCATTAAACCTCATGATATAAAGTTGTTCAACTCATCAAGACGAACAAGAATAAAAAAAAAATTGTGCGCACAACATGTACACGGAAATCGAGGCAACTCCAATGAATGAGAAAGATAGAAATATTTACATAGAAAGAATGTCTACGACATAGGGATAAAGAATCTCCGCATATTTTTTCAATCCGAGCCTCGGAACTTGATCAAACCCAACCTTTAGGTTTGCCTCTCCCCCTATCTCTATCTAATTATGCACTGGAAATAGAATAAGTCCCCACTGTCAAAAGTTATATTTTTACGCCTCATGTTCTACCTGACCTTCTCGTGCTAATAGTATGCACCGTTCGAAGGACACCTGTCGTTTGAATGGCAATCGCCTATCATTCGGGCGACCAGTGCAGACTGCTTAAACAAGCTGCAGATTTCAGTTTTCAACCTCAAATACTATTATATTCACACTAATCACTCGATAAATAATTTATAAGGTTATTATACACAACCTTGTCCGAGCTAACCATAAAAAATTACGAAGTCTCGTCTTATTTAATCAACACCACAAAAGTCTCACTCTACTAATTCATACTTCTATATGGATGCATTAATAATATTATATACTTCCATAATATTATTATGAATGCGGAAAAATTTATTTGGAATTTCCGGAATGTTACAACTTCTAATTTGAGAAAGTAAATGGGAGAATCATTGTCCTATAGACACTAATATTATGAGTGCTCTTGTTCAAAATTGATGAGGACTTTTCATCCCTAAAATACCCAATCTTTCAGTTGTGCAAAACTTGGGGGCCATTACTTTACAGTTGAAAGTACAGGAACTCACAGAGATTCTTTGACAATTTGGGGACTATTCCTATAATTATTCCCTGCAAAATATTCTAATATATATATTAAAAAATAGTCTAGAGATAACGAATAAACCCACCCGTTCTCGAGATTGAAAAGATAGCGAAAACCCCATTTTTAATTATAAAAACCCAAATTCTCCAATCTCTGCCCCACACCGCAGATTCTCTCTCTCTCTCTCTCTCTCTCTCTCTCTCCAACCATGCCTCCAACCGAACCGCTCCTCTCGAACCAGACCCCCGACTCGGACTCCGACTCCGAGCGAGCCTACGAATCCTCCGAGAAAGTCCACGTCATCGGCCTCAGCGGCGACGACGAGGACTACGGCTCCAAAACGCCGCCGTTTTCGTGGAAGAAGCTATGGCTATTCACCGGGCCGGGTTTTCTAATGTCCATAGCGTTTTTGGACCCTGGTAATTTGGAGGGGGATTTACAGGCTGGGGCGGTTGCCGGTTACTCGCTGCTGTGGCTCTTGTTCTGGGCGACGGCTATGGGGCTGCTGGTGCAGCTGCTGTCAGCGAGATTGGGTGTTGCGACGGGGCGACACCTGGCGGAGCTTTGCAGGGAGGAGTACCCGGTGTGGGCCCGGATGGTGCTGTGGGTGATGGCCGAGGTGGCGCTGATCGGGTCGGATATACAGGAGGTGATCGGGAGCGCTATCGCCATTCGGGTTTTGAGCAATGGGGTTGTGCCACTCTGGGCTGGTGTTGTGATCACTGCCTGTGACTGGTAATGTTTTTTGTTTGCAATTTTGTTGTTGGGAAATTTTTCTTGTTTCGAGTTTTGATTGCATTGATTGATCTTTAAATTTGATGTTGGACTCTAAAGGTTGTATCTAATTTGGAGCTTTTTTTTTTTTTTGTTGTTGTTTTTTGAGAAGGCGGCCTCTAATACTTGGGCCGACTTTGGAATTGCTTTTATATTTTCTTGAAAATTGTAGCATATACCTAAAGCACCTACTTCTAATATGCTGCTTTTGCCTTAATATGGTTGCTTTTAGAAGCAGCTTAGTGTTGCTTAAAAGGTTGTTTTCACTTTTTCTATTATTAATTACTAAAATATTCTTAATGTTATAGTTATTACATTACCCATACATGCATACTTTTATTCTTTTACAATAAAAAGTACCATTTTAGCCAACATCACGTTGCTTATCAAAGTAACTTTTAAAATTTATTTGTCAAATATTATGATTTTATCTGCCTTTAGAATTTATTTATTTTTGAAACAGCTTGGGGAAGCAAATTTTGAAAAGAAACAGCATTCCCAAACTAAGCCTCAATGTTGTGAGGCAAAATCTGGGCTTCAAAAATAGGAATAACATTAGAAACTCTGGAGTAATTCTGTGATTGCGTAAGCTAAATTTCATTTTCGTGTCCAATTATTTGCATCTCACTATTATACTAAAGTTGAGGTATTAGAGGCATCTTTCCCCATTCTGTGTCCTTTAGTTTTTGATTAATCTTTGTAATTTTTTCGGAAAATGATTTATGTATCGAAAATCATGTAGTTAAATTGGACATAAACAGTTAGATATTGTGCATTAATCCTATTTTTAAGGACAATTTGTGCCTGCAAGATATAGGGTTTGTTTGGTTGCAATTTTTAAGCGAATATTTCTGCTTTTTGCTTATAATTGGTGTACATTTGCTTTGCTAAATTATTTTTTTTGACATTAAAAAAGTTTGAAGCTTTAAATTGGATGCAAGTCGCTCTTTTTTTTCGTAATTTTGGGAAAGGCTAGCTTTATTTGTTTAATAGCTACAACCACACAAATCCATGACTCCATAGGTGTTTGTGTGCTGATATTAAGGAAAATATTAGCGCACAAGATAAATGGTCCCAACTTTTTAACTCAAGTTTTTCTGCATTTTGATTAAATGTGGTGTCCATTTAGTTGCTTAGCTTTTTTATTATTTTGACCTAAATAAAATTAGAAGCTTTAAGTTGAATCCAAGTAACTTTTTCCTTATTCTGCAACCTAACTAATTTGTAACGTCATAGGTGTTTGTGTATTTTCTGTACACATATTATTACTCTAATTATTGTTGCTAATGGAACATGTAGATTGCAGTATCTAATATGAGGTTTTTTGGTATTAATTGAATAAGTTTGTTACTAATTTTAATCTCAGAAAATTTTGAGCAAGTTGTGTTCTTAGCTTATTATTTGGTTTATTGGCCTTGTTAATGACATCTCTATTTATTGACCCTGTTAATGACATTTCTATTGTCTGGAGTAAGCTGTCATAAATCACAGGAAATTGCCATAAATCACAGAAAACTTGAAATCGTAGGCAAGAAGGAATTGTTTATGATGGATTGTTTGAAATCACAACCTAATTTCTTTTATAGACTTTACCTTTCAGTTGGTTAATTTTACCTAATCCTTTATGGTAGGCTGTTGATAAGTAAGTTTATACATACATGTGCACGTGCTATATGTCGTTGAAAAGGATTGTAGGTTAATTCTTATGCATCTTATTGTGGTTGTCTTCAAAATGAATCTTCTAACTTATCATTTTTCTTAGGGTTTCAAAATGTTGAATTTGTTTGAGACTTACTGGGAAGGTGCTTTTGTCTTGTGATTGGATAAAATAACATAGTTGAAGGTGGACTGTTTTATTAATCAGGTGTGGTTTGTTTTCTGATTACAGTTTTATCTTTCTATTTCTTGAAAACTATGGAGTGAGGAAACTGGAGGCTGTTTTTGCTGTTTTGATTGCAACAATGGCAATTTCATTTGCTTGGATGTTCGGGGAAACAAAACCCGATGGAGTAGAGCTTCTTCTTGGTAAGTAAACTACGCATTCTTCTTGTATGTGAGTCGAGATAACAGTTGGGCATGCTTGACTCCATCTCAAATCAGTTTATTTCCTATTTTCTAATGTTACTGAAAATATATAACTTCTGAAAAATACTTTTGTTTCATTTTAATTTCCGTGTGGAAAAGATTTTTAAGAGCAACGGAATATACTTTTTATCGGTCTTCATCTATAACTGGGTTGTTTTCTGGGTAATTCTAGGAAATATGTTTTGGGAATTAATGTTACCAAAGCATTTCCTGTGACCCTGTCTTAAATCACTGATAAATAATCTCCTTTCAGGTATTTTAATTCCAAAACTAAACTCGAGAACAATACAACAGGCTGTGGGAGTTGTCGGTTGTATTATTATGCCACATAATGTGTTTTTGCACTCAGCTCTTGTACAATCTCGTGAGATTGATCAACAAAAGCCTGGCCGAGTAAGAGAAGCCCTTAACTATTACTCCATTGAGTCCACCATTGCCCTTATAATCTCATTCGTGATCAATCTATTTGTCACAACTGTGTTTGCCAAGGCATTTTATGGTACTGACATAGCTAATAGCATAGGCCTCGTGAATGCGGGCCAATATCTTCAAGAAAAATATGGTGGCGGGCTTTTCCCTATCCTGTATATTTGGGCTATCGGGTTATTAGCTGCGGGCCAAAGTAGCACCATCACCGGAACTTACGCCGGGCAGTTTATAATGGGCGGATTTTTAAATTTGAGGTTAAAGAAGTGGACGAGGGCATTGATAACGAGAAGCTGTGCTATTATCCCAACTATAATCGTTGCTCTTGCTTTTGATTCTTCAGAGGATCAATTGGACGTTTTGAATGAATGGCTTAACGTGCTTCAATCGGTTCAGATCCCATTTGCGCTTATTCCCCTTCTCTTTTTGGTTTCCAAAGAGGAGGTTATGGGTATTTTCAAAATTGGCCCTCTCCTACAGGTATATTTTTGCGCTCTCTCTCTCTTAAATCCTTTATTCGTTTATGTTGACAATTGGTAGCTATAACTGGTGTGGTACTTGCTTAAATACATGATTTGCTTTAAAGTTTATAAAATTGGTTTTACGGTATTTGAAGAGGACATATGGAAGAGTTCACATAAGCTTGTCATACAAATTTTAAATTAATGCGGTTGTTTTAGTTTTGGTTGTGAAGCTTATCAGTTTCATAATTTGTAATATTTTTTTGGCGTCACTTCTATTAGTATGGTGCCTAGGCTATATTCATATAACCTATTGAATCTAGAATTTCTCCTTATTAGGCTCCTAGAAAAAAAAGAACTGTTTGGATGTGTCATTCGATTTTGTCGCTGAAATGATGTTACAATGCGATCGTAAAGAAGATAACACCATTCTTATTAGGTTTACGTTCATTGGATTTGAATAATCTCGTGACCGTGAGTGTTGTTAAAAGCTCTAGGCGCTCTAAAGGCGCCAAGACCTCTTATCGCCTGAGGTGCTAGTTACCAGCTGAGGTGCTCGCCTGAGTGAAGCAAGGACCTAATTAATTTTTTAATAAAATTGCACAATCTTATTAAATTATTAACATCTTCTTGTCTATTTAGAAGTATAGGCTTTTGTTATGGGTGTCGGGAATTGGTGGTAGCTTTTTGATATATTATATGTAACCTTATTTATATTGTTTATACTAGTGAGTGAGTGACAATTATAATATGTTGCATCATAAAAACTAGTTATATACAAATATTGAACAAAGATATAGAATGGTGTGAGTGAGGTGCTTGCTTGAGCACCCGTAGTGATACTGGCTTAGCTCAAGGTGCTTGCCCAAGCGCACCTTTGTAACGTGGCTCTCCGTGACCAATATCAGGCGCCTTGGCCGCGCCTTGCCGTGCCCGAGAGCCTAGGCAAGTGCCTCGAGAGCTTTTAATAACACCGGTGACCGTATGTTTGCCATACCTTGTTTTGTAAGTGATATGTTACTTCATGGCTCAATATCACACCTTGGAAAGGTTGACCAATCTCTACCTTTTGATGTTCCAAATTTTAACATTTTTCTAACAATTTTTCTTTAGCTATCTCTGAACATGCCATTGATAATGAATTCTTAAGAAAATGCAATAAAAATGATTTGAAGCTATCATTTTGGTGTAATTATTAGGTCTTTATAGTGGTTGATTTGATTCCCAATTAGTCAATAGATGTGAGCTGCATCAGTGTGTATGGACTTCTTTCAAGATGTGCGCCATTTAGAGATCATCAATCTTTAGTATGCAGTGACGATATGTGAAAATCATTTCAAATTCTTATTATCATTGGTGTTTTCTATCCTTTTTATTTTCAGGTGATTTCATGGCTTGTGGCTGGGTTGGTAATAGTTATCAATGGGTACCTTTTGTTGGAATTTTTCTCTACTGAAGCAACAGGATGGGGAATTATCTCTGTTCTTTCCGCTTTTACAGCCGCATATGTAGCATTTATTGTTTACCTTATATTACGAGGAGTTAACGTGATGAATTGGATCACTTATTTACCAACCAAGAGGTCGACAACTTTAGTAAGTTGATCGATTTTCTTCAACACCAGTGTCTAAATGTTATCAATTGAACTCAGATTACATTGATAAATAGCTGGCCTTTCATGGCTAAATATTAGAATTTGGGGATCCGAGTGTATTTACTCACATGCATGTGGGTATTATACCGGAATTGCTTGTTTTAAGTATAAACCGAGCCCAGTTGTATTTGCAATATGAAATGAATTATTAATTTGCGTGGGAAAGCAGGACGAGCAAAGACGCTATGCCAGAAAGTGCTGTTTTTTTTTTTTTTCAGAAGAGATTGTCATTTTGGCTTAGCATAATGGTTCTGTAAAAATTTGCTTTAAACGAAGTTTATAAGCGTTCTCTTCTGTGCCTTTCCCTATGTTATTCCTTATGTATGATCATGTTGTTTTTTTCTTCTTTTCACGTTGTGTGTTAATGGTTTGGTTCAACTTCAGAGCCTGTAATGTATATCAATGATGTTAGCTGATAACATATCACTTGATCATTTTGCCTTTGTCAAGATGATCTATTGTGTGATAATGAATTTGCCAAATGAATGGATTTTAAAGGGCTTGCTCATTTCTTGGTTCAATACAAACGTCTCTAGATCTCCTTCGATTAGATTTCTTGTAACCGAGCAATATTGTGTTTTCAGAGCATGTAAAGAATAAAATGAGTTTCGAATTGCTCGACAACATGGCTTCTTCATTTCCATGTCCGAATTACGACATGGGCTTAGGACGAAATTGAAGTCTGAGCAGATGGGATACTAGCAGCTTGAATTGAAACCCGAAGTGCACACAAATGCTTCGGACAAGTTTGAATTCTGGTCATATGGGACAAGTTTGAATTCATATGATCTGATTGCTATTGAATGTGGTTATTTCCAAGCAAGGTAGTCTGCATAATTATGCGAATGCGTAATTAGAGGTATCAACAGTATTATGTTATTAGGTTCGATAGTCTGCGTAATTATGCCGGTGCTACGTAGTTTAATTTATAAAATCATTTTACTCTCGACGACAACCGACAAAGATAAGCAGAGGGGTGTGTGTGCATAAAACCAAAATGATGAAATTTAACTGTTGAGTGAAAATAACGAACTGGGTGGCATATGTTATTACGGAATACAAACGGGATAATCGTAGAGGTTTAATTGACCTTCAAAATATTTAAAATTCTAGTTTTTTAGACATTTTGATTTTAACAAGAAGATATATATTTATTGTTATGAAACGGCAAAGACCCTCGGTCAATAGTACGCTTTATGGTCGCAATTAGATCATCACTACTTATATTGTAAGCTGTGAAAACTCTTTTCTTTTAATGGAATGAGACCCTATATATTTTTATTTTCTATTAAAAATAAAACCAATCTATAAAATATTATCATAGCTATTTGTACAATTTTAATATTTCATCCCTCTACAGATAATGGACAGAGCCTAAATGTTACCCTATTTTAGGCAAAAATAAAAAAAAACAACATTTCAAAATTTGAATTAATAATAAATGACCAAATCTATATTTATTATTTTCTATCTTATTCTCATCCCTAATAATTAAAAAGAATACAAATAATAAATCACTTAATTCTATATTAATTAAATTTATTCAATGGGGAAGTGCTCAATTCTTTTTTGCACATCCAACAAAAAAAAAAGGTATACAATTATTAATAACCATAGCCATATATGTGCCTATATATTACCCCCTTTCTTATTTTTCTAATGATCAATTCTCGGCTTTATCTAGACTTATATTGTACACAATTTAACTGACACACAAAATTTCTCCTCTCTCTCTCTCTCTCTCTCTTTCTCTCTCTCGGTTGACTTTGCTTCCAATTGCAATCTCCATTTTCCGATCCCATGGCGCCGGCGAGGTCGAGATCATCCACCACCGCCTCCGCCGCGGCGATCATCCTATTCGTCGCCGTAATCCTCCCCTGCGCCGCCTCCGATCTCAATCCCCTCGTCCTCCGACCATGTTCCCACGGCGCCGCCACCCACCAGACCATGTTCCTCCCCCTTGTTGTCTCTCCCCGCGCTCGCAACTCCTCCGCCGCCGTTGCCACGTGGCGGTACCGAAGAAGTCTGCAGGGATCAGCCACCCCTCCCCGCCCCAACGCCCGGATGCGCCTCCACGACGATCTCCTCCTCAATGGGTAATAGTTTTCTCAGTTCTTAAGAGCATTCACACAAGCCTTTCCATGTAGTATTTGAGGATGAGAACGTAGAAACAAATCCAGCATTTCTGTTCTTGGAAACTCTCTACAAATATAAAGAAAAAAAAATAATTGTATAGAGAGTTTGTTTAGAAAGTTTGAATATGATCGATTTCAATTATTATATTCTCAAATGAGAAATCTTGGGGGTTAAATATGCCACAGCCGTGTTTTTATTTTTTGGTAGCTTCTGGAAATCTTAGGGAAATGATACAGTAGCTGTTAGGGAAAACATTTTTTTCTTTTTTTATGATATATAATTATTATAGTAATTATTAACAAAATTTACAGAAATACTATTGTTGGCTATTTACAAAATGTGAATTTCTAGTAAGAGAAATGGGTTTTAGAAATTGAGATGTAGAAATTAAACGAGAAAGAGTGGTGTGAATGCTCTAATAATATTTGTATAAGTTTGAGTTTTTGATTGAATTGAAAATGAAATTTGGTGATGTGCAGATACTATACCACTAGGCTTTATATTGGAACTCCGCCGCAGAAATTTGCTCTTATAGTAGATACAGGGAGCACTGTTACATACGTGCCGTGCTCTACATGTGAACAGTGTGGTCGGCATCAGGTGACTGTTCGAGAATAAATTTGATTGTAGCTGCATCTCGTTCCACACTAGGGATAGTATTGTAAATTTTAGTATGAATTACGTATTTGAAGAATGGAAAATGATACATATATTATAATGATGTACATAAACTATACAAACACCAATGCGATTAAATCCTGTGTGTTGATCTATTGTTGAGGAAAATATCAGTGCACTAGATTTAACCGCATGTACAAACACTAATGTAGTTGGACCCGGTGTGTTGATCTATTTTCGAGGAAAATATCAATACACTGGATTTAACCTTATGATTTTCTAATATGTATACCATTAGACTTGAAGAATAAGTAATAGAGAAATCGACAAGATGTTTAGGTTGAAACAATTGAAGAAGGATCAGTGCAGTGGTTACTGGTTCGGGACAAGCAATAATTTAGATGTTGAAAGTAATTGTAAGTAATTGTACTGGGTTGTTATAAGGTGAAAATTGACATAGGCCTAGTTTGGGAATACTGGTGATTTTTAAAATCGCTTCTTGAAGCTGTTTTTGAAAGTTGATTCTACTATAATCTTAGCGTTTGTTAAATAAATTTTAAAAATTGCTTTGATTAATAGTGTAGTGTTTGGTAAAGTGGTGCTTTTTTATTGTAAAAAGACAAAAGTATGTACGTATGGAGAATGTAAAAAATATAATAAAGATTACTATTGTAATTAATGAAAGAAAAAATAGAAGCAACTTTTTAAAGCATTCCTAATGCTACTTCCAAAATCACCCTTAAAAAAGCAGAAGTAGATTATTAAAAGCAAGTGCTTTAGAGTTTACCAAACACCTCAGGCTACAAGTTTGAAGTAAAAAAAGTAGAAGCAAGTAGCAAAAAATAATCTCAAACTGGCCCTTAGACAGGGATCCATAAACTAGATATAATTTACACAAGGATTCATGCCCTTATGCTGATATTAGCGAAATGGTTCATGTAGCTGATAATCTGAATTTAGGTTTTTAAACAATTTCGATCCTGAGCTGCATTCCTTTTCCCTTTCTGTCCATGGATAAATGATACGGACTTTTGCTTATCTTATGTATATGGTAGGGATTTGGTTTCTATATCGGAAGGGAAAGATTAGGAAGAAATTGTATGAAAGTTGGTTTTGACACATTTGAAGAAAGGTGTTTAGTGTTGCTGTTAGGGAGAGGTGGAGAGGTGTGATTTAACTTTGGTAGGGTCTTGTGGATCACCAAATGAATTAACCTTTTGAGAAAGTAAAGCCTTCTTGATAAATTGGTGAAAATATTTGCATAGCTTGCTCGGTAGTTCTTCAGAAAAAGACTTGTGTTCAGTTTGTTATGCACCAACCTTTAATTTGAAACAGTGGATATATGCATTATCAGTGGAGACAGATTAGCATTAGAGGCAATTTTTATCCTTCATTCATACTTTCCTTTTGGTGACCAAATATTTTTCCTTGGCAAATTTTGTTGGTTTTGTAGTTGCAACCCTTACATCACGAAGTTGTGGAATATTTGTTGCTACTTCCCTTTTCAAATGTTATGAAGTGATCCTTTTCTTTTCAAATTTGTTTTTCTTCTTAAGGTTTTTAATGGCAAGCTTTTTGTCTTTACTATTGGTATTTTTTTAACATTGCTCCCATGCTTTGTTCTCTTATTTTCAAGTCATTGAATGTGAGTACTTTATGCATATACGTATCGATGTCGGTTGTGGTTCTAAATTCTTTCTCTTGTATTTTGTTGCACCAGGATCCAAAGTTTCAACCAGATTTATCCAGCTCGTACAAACCTGTAAAATGCAATATTGATTGCAGCTGTGATAATGATAGAGAGAATTGTATTTATGAGAGACAATATGCTGAAATGAGTTCAAGTAGTGGTGTGCTTGGTGAGGACATAATATCCTTTGGCAACGAAAGTGAGCTTGCACCCCAACGTGCTGTTTTTGGGTGCGAAAATTCTGAAACTGGTGACCTTTACAGTCAGCACGCTGATGGCATCATGGGTCTGGGCCGTGGCGAGTTAAGTGTTGTGGATCAACTTGTTGACAGTGGAGTAATTAGTGATTCTTTTTCCTTATGCTATGGTGGCATGGATATTGGCGGTGGTGCAATGGTTCTCGGTGCCATCTCCCCCCCTTCTGACATGGTATTTACGCGTTCAGATCCTTCTCGGAGGTAATTATCACAAATTTCTTCTTAGAGAGTCTAGTGGCTGTCATAACGTATGTCCTTGAGACATCTCACACATTTACTATAGTCTTGGGATGGCAACAGCCCGTATTACAACATTGTGCTGAAGGAGATACACGTTGCTGGGACGAAGTTGTCTTTAAACCCAAGAGTTTTTGATGGAAAACATGGAACAGTCTTGGATAGTGGTACTACATATGCTTATCTCCCAGAAGCAGCATTTACAGCCTTTAAGGATGCTGTAAGATTCCCATCGCTTATGATATATCTAGTAGTAGGCTCACTTCATTCTTGTCTGTAATTTGATAATTTTATTTATTTTTCCAAATAAGATCCTTCATCATTTTCCATTTCTTTCTTGTCAATTAAGTAAATAGAGTGGAAGTAATCCAGCTCTGTTTAGTTGAAAAGGCTTCCTTGAATCGAGTTAATTTATTTATTTGGTAAAGAGCTTGTATGTCCTTAGTCTATATCGATTATGAGATTTGGGTTTACTGAAGAGCCTACATATGCTGCTTATCATCCAAAAAACAGAGAGCCCGTATGTGCTTAGTTATAACTTCATATTAAGTTTGAAATTTTGGTTTTGGTAAAGAGCTACTGTCATTATACATTTAACGTTGTTTTTTATTTTTATTTTTTTACTTTTGTTTTCTTTCCATTGCAACTTTGTCCACAAGGAAATACTTTACAAGAAAATTTGAGGCAATGCAGTTGTGAGTTTATACGTCGTTTCTATCCTATGCTGATAAGTATATAATAAGCTATAAAATTTAAGCAACCACACAGACGCTCAAATGCTTAGATGGATAGGTTAAAATGACACAATATCACTAAACCTTATTTTTCAGCTCTTACAGCGCACTTCTTATTTTAGCTAGGTTTAATTTATAGATTTGGCATGATCTGGCCCATTGAAGTTTTCTTTTATGTTTTTAGCTTCTAAGAAAATTCACCTCCTTTACTTTTGCGGTTTATGTGCAGATTTTGAAGGAACTCCATTCACTACAGCGGATTCCTGGTCCAGATCCCAACTATAATGATATTTGCTTTACTGGTGCTGGAAGGTTGTTTCTATACTACCTAACTGAATCTATATTTTATGTTGCACGTAGTACTGAATGCCTTCATTTGCTTCAGTGATGTCTTACAACTGTCAGAGAGCTTTCCGATCGTGGACATGGTGTTTAATAGCAAACAAAAGCTGTCTCTTTCTGCTGAAAACTACTTATTTCGGGTGAGCCTCAGAACATATTTTTCATTTTAATTATTCCATTGTTAAGGTTCTTTTGTGGGATTTTCTTTGCAGACATTTATTCTCCTTGCAAGTGGTTAAACTTTTTTTTTCATGTTGTATGAAGCATTCAAAAGTGCACGGTGCATATTGCCTGGGAATATTCCAGAACGGAAAGGATCCAACTACTTTGTTAGGTGGTAATATTCTCAGCCATCTACCTAAATGCTAAAATTTCAGATTCCTCTATTCTTTATCTGATTTTTAATTTCCCTTCTTCTTCCTCTATACAAGTGGGGATGTGTTGGAGTGGAAGGCTATTGATGTATGATGTGGTCATATACGCCTTTGAACAACCTACAGAGAAAGGCGATGCTTTTGACACTGTGTTTACCATTTTTCTCAAGTTTTGGCTTAGAAGATTGTTAAATGGTGTCACCGACAAGATTAGACATTTCTTAAACACTTTGAAACTGTTTCTACCTTCGTGTAAAATATTTGTAATAATTATAATATTTCATATAGATGTCAAAACTATGAAAGCAGAACAATGCACATCACTTGCTGCTATATGGGTTCTTGAGTTTTTTTAATTCATTTTTGTTATTTTGTAATCTTAGAAACTATGTGGCAAACTTATTTCTTTGTGTAGGAATCATTGTCCGTAATACTCTTGTGATGTATGATCGTGAGCATGAAAAAGTTGGTTTTTGGAAAACCAATTGTTCTGAGTTGTGGGAAAGAATTGGAACTCCTGGTGCTCCTCCACCTATGCCTTCGGTTGATGAAAGAAAAAACTCGACTGCAGATGCGTCACCTACACTGGCTCCTCCTTCGCCCCAGCAGAATAACTTTTCAGGTATAAGGGAAATTAACCACCCTTGTTGATATTATTAAGTTCTGTACCAGTTTACTTTTGTCAATTAAAACAGTTTTTTTAATGTTCAAGTAGTTTATGCTGTTAGTTTCAGGATCGTGTATCTCATTAACCCCGCAAAGAGAGAATTCGCATCCATTCTTTGCCTTTTTTTACCTAGCAGTTCTATGATTGTAATTGGATACTGATATTTAGAAACTTAAGTTCTCCGTATCAATTTGAAGTTTCGCTGACATTTAGAGAAGTTTGTACTAATACATTGAGGTCTTTTATGTTGTTAATAGTAGTACTTTTTCTATTATATATATATGGACGGCCCAATGTACAAAGCTACCGCATTGCGGGGTCTGGGAGGGTCTGATATACGCAACCTTACCCCTGTTTCTAGAGAGATTGTTTCCAACGGGATAAATCCGTGATCCACAAGTCGCAATGGAGTTGCGCATTACACTAACTTACGGAAATTGCGGGGTCTGGGAGAGTCTCAACCTTACTCCTGTTTTTAGAGAGTTTGTTTCCAACAGGATGAACACATGACCTACAAGTCGCAATGGAGGTGTGCATTATCCTAACTTAAAGAAATTGTGGAATCTAGGAGGGTCTGATGTTCGCAACCTTACTCCTATTCTGCTTAATTTTTTCTTTTCCATCTTTGAATATATATTGCTTGTTTTGATCTACATCTCTAGTGTTTTCAACCAAAGAGGGCCTCTTTGGTTGGATCTTTTTTTATTTGAAGCAACGGGTCCTTCGAAATTGTTTTGCCTCTATAAAGCAATCAAAGCTCGCAGCATTGGTTTGTCGATTGGGATGGCTGTGAGAGCTTCAACTTATATTCCATTTAATTCATCTGAGCAAAATTGATTGTATGTAGATTAATTACTCGTACACGGGCCAATAGGATTGTGCACTTGTGCTACTTTGGCCTTGAAATACAGTGGAAGATACCATAGTGTGAGATTGCACAGAGTCCCTCCCTGAACTGACTTGATTGCAATGTAGATCTTTCTGCTCTCATTTTAAAAGATGCCTTGATTATTTGTTAACATGCCAATCACATTCTGCTTTCAATTTCCCCCCTTCAATTGATTAACTAATGTATGTAACCTTATAACACTTGTCTCGTGCAGGAGAAATTCAAGTTGGACTCGTAACATTCTACATGTCTCTGAATGTTAGCTATGCAGATTTGAAACCTCATATCTCTAAGCTTGCTCAGTCAATTGCCCATGAGTTAAATGTAAATACTTCACAGGTATGTTATTCGGCAATTATGTTTTGACCGCCGTATACTGCGGAATTGGGTCTTCAAAGGTGCACATCATAATTGAATTTAATGGTTTCTAGGTCCACATGTTGAATTTTACTGCAAAAGGAAATGATTCACTGATACAGTGGGCCATCCTACCTGCAGGATCTGCTGAGTACTTACCTAATGCAACTGTAATGGTGTGTTTGCATTGTTGAATTGTAAAATTTTTCCTCCAATTATATTGCAAATGTTTGCTTAGTAGCTGTGTAATGCTAATTGGCAGGATATACTTGCGCGGTTAGCTGAGGGAAGAGTCCAACTTCCTGACTCATATGGAAGTTATGAATTGTTCGAATGGCAAGTTGTGCCTCCAACGAAACGGTAAGCTAGTTTTTGTCTGTACCATTTAAACTTTTTGTCTAAAACTGTGAGTTATTTACTGTATGTACTAAAGAGTATTTATAGAGCTGGTGATTGAATGCACAACTTTTGAAACTTTAGCATTTGCATGGGTAGTTTCTGTGGAAAGAAGTGTGAGAACTAGATTGAAGGTATAACAGAAGTGGTGAATCCCTTGCCTACTTAGAAACCAATAGAGTGCAGACATTCCACCTTTTTTAAGAGTTTGTCAGAAAGTTTTGTATGGGAATCATTATTTCTTTTCTAACATGGACGATCTTGAAATGACGCAGGACGTGGTGGCAGCAACATTACATGGTGGTGGTTGTAGCAATCTTGAGTACATTCATTTTAGGACTATCAGCTTCTGGAGCATGGATTATATGGAGAAGAAGGCGAGAAACACAAATTCCATATAAGCCTGTTGACTCTGCTGTTCCAGAGCAAGAATTGCAACCACTTTGAAGATGAGTTCTTTTGGATTTTTTTAAAAACAATACAGATAGTATGGTGCAATATCTTTTACTCTCAAGTCATTGTGACTAACTAAATTTTGTTTATAGACCATACATGAATGATGTTTCATTGATAGGAAACAGATATCTGGAAGAACCATTCACAGGTTCATTCTGTTACGGATGGAAAATTTTATGTGAATAGTGCAAGACTTGATGGAATCAATTGTCTGATTAATAAGCGATTATTTTTCTTCTCTGATGTTTATAATCTGTTGACCATTTTACGTTGGTGTTATATATACTGTCATGTGGAAGTTGAAATAGTTGAGTTCTCAGGGTGATGAGGTTACAACTCAATGAAGAATAGAATTTTTTTTGTTGTTTAACAGAACTTTTTTGTTGAAATAGTTGAGCAGATCGGTGGTGGAAGCAGTTGCTAACATCAAGTGTTATGGGTTTTGCGATCATAAGATCAATAATAGAAATAACAAATTTCTGAATTGCCAGATGATTGTGGTAATAGTTTTGAGTTGTGTAAATATATTTATAAAAATAATGTTATAAATCCATTTAGGTAATAAATGATGCAACCCTTCAGTTATTCCTCAACAACTTTTGCCTTGTTGAAAACAAGGGAGAGGTGCACAAATGTAAATTTTATTTTATATATTGTACTCTTTTCATCTATTTACATTCATAAATAATTGGATATTACGTTTTTTTCGGAAGTTTTCAAATATAATAATTTAATATTT
>MKEJ01069840.1:0-21924 GCA_001753735.1 Embelia ribes | reverse complement strand
AATTATATTTATTATATTTTTCACGCATATCTACTTTTGTTTTTTTATAATAAAAAATACAATTTACCAAATAATACACTACTTAACAAAACAACTTTAAAATTTACTTACCAAGCATTAGAATTATTCTTTTAGAATCAACTTTTAAAAATAGTTTTAAGAAGCACAGTCTAAGAAAAAAAATAGATGCATCTAGCTTAAAACTTTCAGTTTATTTGGGCAAAAATAATAAATAAGTTTGACTTAAAAGTTTTGTAGCTAAACGTTAACCAATTTTACAGCAAAAAAACTAATAAGTTGGATTTCGTAAGTTGCAAACAAACAAGCCATGCCACTTCATATGGCTCAAATAGTTTTTTGTCATGATTATTGACCCAAGATTTGGTACGATCCGTTTGAACTCGGATAATGTGTATGCCACTAAGGAAGAGCTTCCTACCTAGAGCTTATATGCAGCAAGCATATAAATTGATACTCTGAGCAGAAGTATAGCCTTAGAAACTTTGATAATTTGGGAATGTCGGATTTTGTATGTAATGACACATTTCCTCTTCATATGATTCCATGTAAAGGTTTGTAACAAAACGAAGAATATTTTCCAGTTTGTTCAACCGTCATACGACACCCCTGGAGTGGCATTTGGTTCGCAAGCTACGAGAGAGTATGGTAAAGATTCATCGCCGGAATGGTTACATATGCAGCTTGGTGGTGGCTACGAAAGGGCATCGTAGTCTTGAAAAATATTATAAATTGGAAATAAGAGCACTAAGAATGCATGCTTATATACTAAGCGGGTGGCGAAAAAGATCCCTCTCGTCCACGGTCAAAGAAACACATCACTTCTTTTCCTCATCGGCCATGATGAATCAACTTGTGAAGGTAACCAAGGATCTCGTGTGAACATATATATTCCGTCAAGTGTTGTGTATTTGCTTTTTTTAAGTCTTATAGTTGTAGATGTATCAAAATTGTTGTATAACTATAAGAACAAACTTGAGCTATTTTTGAAGAATGTTGTTTATTTGGACTTGTAAACTTTACAAATGTGTTAAATTTTGTTTTAAGGAGATGAATGAAATAAGAAAGTTGTCTCACTGATTTTTTAATTTCTTTTCTCCTCATTTCCTGATTTTGAGACTGGAATATGGCAAACCAACGAAAATTGACAATCACGCTACGGGAACAGTTTCGTTGTTGAACAAAGCTGCTACCGAAATGCCATATAAAAATTATTGATGCTCGATGAATGTCAACATGTTATTTATGTTTTGTGACTATCCATACAAGACGCAACATCTATCGAGGATTAGCAATTCGCCCATCACGATTGGTATATGATGCTCCGTTGTCGATTTTTGGTGGTTTTTCTCAGATGCTATTTTTTGGCAAATACTCCTGAAATTAATCAACGTGTATTGCCTTTACGAAACCAATCAAACATTGATTTTCTTTAACTAGGCGATAATTATATTGTGATTGCATTGTATTTATGGCCTAAACCATTTTTAGTATTGAATACAAACAAAAAACGATTACATCATAAGATGAATGATTGAATCATGTTCATATAAGTTTGAACAGAATTTGATTGCCAACTGTCTTTTATTGTATGTAAAATTTACCACCTTTGATCTAATTTTTTCTTTAATTTAGAGTCAAATATAAAGTTCGGAATTATATATGTAGAGTGTTAAATAAGATAAATAATATAATCGTACTTTTCTAATAGCTTAAATTTTAGATGTGATATGCTCGCACATCATCTAACATATCTTGAATTCAATTCCTATCGTTACCCAATTAAAAAATAATAATTTGTACATATTAACTTAAAAATATGTTACAAATAATATAAAATATTAATATAATAAGTAATATAATATATATTTCCTAACCGCTTAAATTTTTACGTGGTCCAAAATTACCGGCCCACTTTTTTAAACCTGAAAACATAAAATAACCATTAATATTTGGAGCCAAAAAACAAAATCTAACTCAAATCCAAATCGATGCATCATCACCAATGGTAGAGCAACACGTGCTCCTCAACACAAAGCATATACACATCATCACAATCAGAAAAGTGGGTGAGATATTTGAGTTTATTGAAATTTCGACTTAAATAATTAATATCGTTGAAAATAATAAACATATATATTAAACACATGGTTTATTGCGGTATGGTATCTATATTTGTAACTACAATTATATGTGGTTTCTGAATTTTTTATTGCAATATAATTCATTCCTATTATGGACTAAAGATCTTGAATGATTAGTACAAATTATATAAAGTGATCTATATATGATAATTTTGTTGTACACAAGTGTTCTAGAGGCCAATCACATTCTAACATCTTTTTATTGGAGCAACTAAGTATTTTTGATGTTCATCTTCATCATAATCATCATCTTAGCCTTAAAACCTCAATAAATTTAAGTTGGCTAAATAAAACAAAAAATTAGATATCATGTTGAGTCGTTAATATGAATTTGTAAATGTTACATATTTCCATCAAAGACAACTTATTCATCTATTTATGCTATGCATATACTTTTCTTTATTACTTTTATCCACGTAGTTAAAATATTATATGCCTTTACCTTTCATTACTGTTCTCTCATCAGCACCCTAACACTTTTTAACTGATGAATGAAATGGTCTCCTTCTTACATGTATTATATATACTAGTGGAAGAGTTTTTTACAGGAGACGCTTTTACTCCCAATTCTCATTTCCGTTCTTGCTTTCACTATCGTTCTCACAATTTTTTGAACTACAGGTCCGGCGTTCTCGCTCTGCGAATCGATGACTTAGGATTAGAAGACCCACACGTTTAAAATGAAAAAATGACGCGCACACTTACAATCATGCATTGAAAGCATAAAGATTCCTACGTGGCAATACCTTATACATGGGAAACATAGAATCACAAGATATTTCCACGAGTTTATGTGTATGATGCGCGTCTTCTTGGTGCCTATCCGAGTACCATTATACTTTTGTGGTACTATTATTGCTATAAATGAACTATGAGGAGCAAATGTACTTCATATCAAAGACTATGGGGACTATTAATGCAATTAACCCAACATATTTATTGGAGTAATCTCTCAACGAATTACAGCGCAAGTAGTTTAAAATCATTTCATATTTTAGGCGAATAAAAATTAGGGACAAGAAATCGAATAAATCGAAGAAGAAATTCAAGAGCGATCGGATATTCTCCCTCGAAATCTCTCTCTCTCTCTCTCTCTCTGAATCGGCCGGCGATTGGGCGAATTGCGGGGGGAAATGAACGGATGGGAGAGGGTTAGGTTATCCGAAGGCGGTGGTCGGCCGCCGGAAAGAGCTACGTCACGTACGGTGACTCTGGGGCGGGTCCAGCCACAGGCGCCGGGTCACCGCACCATTTTCTGCAACGATCGAGAGGCCAATCTCCTTGTTAAATTCAAGGTTACCTTCCATTTCCTCTCTCTCTCTCTCTATATATATATATGTATATATCTGTATGTGTATGTCTCTTCCTAGTGTTTTGTTTAAGCTGACTAACTAGGGTTTTATTTCTGGGTTTAGATTTAGTGTGCTTAATTGAGTAATGCGTTGCACCTTCAGGTATGTTAGGGCAGTCCTATCAGATTAGCCATTTACGATCCCTAAATTTTGATTCCTATCCCCCAAACTCTAAATTAGAGGTTGAAAAATTTAGATTATTTGCACATGATCTGCCAAACTTAAAAATAGAAATGGTGATGAACAATAGTGCTCTTGTCTAACAGGATCACTGGAACAAAAATCTTGTTTTTAGGGAATTGAAAATAGTATTAGATACACTTGTGGGAGAGTTTCTTTATATCTAAATTTTAGTTCAGGGGCTCATTTAGGAGCATTCGTGTGAGTGCCCTTGTAATAGTAATAGATGGTTTGATAAATATATGTTAAAGTTATCTATTAAACTCAAGCAAGAATGGGTTTATTTGTAGGTTTAGATTAATGTACTTAATCGAACATTGTGTTGCACTTATGAGGGGCACTAAAGGAACAATAGTTGGTAGGATAAGTATATGTTCAATTTAATTCCAGTAAATTTGATAGCAATGGGTTTATTTACGAGTTTATAGTTTGCGTAATTGAACAATGTGTTGCAATTTGTGGTGCATTAGATGGGTGGATGAATAAATATTATGCGTAATTCTATGAAGTTCGAGCAATAATGGGTTTAATTTTAATGTTCTTAATTGAACAATGTGTTGCATTGAATGTAATTCTATTAAGTTCAAGCAATTGTATGTTTATTAATGGGTTTAAATTTAGTGTGCTTAATCGAAATATGTTGCACGTTGAGTTGCATTAGACAGTGTCTTATCTTCGGGGACAAATAATAATAATGTGGATTTGGAGAAGTAGTTGGAATTTTGCGATTGAGGATTATGGAAATAGATTTTTGTTATCATAATGAGAGATCTATAACTTCTATTAGGGAGTAGTAATTCAGGACAATTATGATGTATTCGGGAATAAATTTCTAAAACGAGGAAACCCCTTAGCTTGTGTTTTGTAGTTGAGTTAGACATCTGAGTCTCTCCAAAGTACTTAAAGAAGCTTTTTAGGAAGTTTTTAATTTGAGTTGGATTGGATGATAAATTTTTTCAAGGAAGGTTGTGCAAGCTTTTACTCAAGGGGGTGCTCGGTCATATAGAACACCAACACATAGAAGAAGGGCTGAAGAAACCAGTCAACTTTGTGCTATCCTTTTTACTATCTATGAGGTTTCCGATAAAACTCTCTCTAAAATCTATTCAAGGCTCCTTTTCTCTGGATCTTTTATGTTGGATCCTTTCCTTAGTTCATGAATATGATGAAATGATCGTGAAGTTTGATGGTGTCGTCTATCAGGGATTAATAACTGTACAAGGTGGTTCATTTTGGTAATATAAATTTATTTAAAATGAGTAATTTGATACCATGTGCTTTATCATCAAGTTTGAAACTCAAGTTCCTTGAAAGTTATCAAAAGAATTATGTGCTAGGGGTTTTACTTGTGAGTTGGATGATAATTTTTCAACTGGTGGTCTTCCTTGGAAATCGCATGTCGGGTCCTTTACTTATTGTTCAACTGATAGCTACCGGAAACGTCGATTTTGGGTGGAAACGCGTTTCTTGTTGCAAGAAGAAATGGAAGATTTTTGAAGGGACACATGTAGGAAAAAACTTGGAAACGCGTAGGAAACTCCTCAGAAACGGAAACGTCTCAAAAATGCGAATGATACAGATAGAAAACGCAGGGAAACGACAAGGAAACGTTACGGATACTATTAGGAAACTTATAGGAAATTTAACGAGTACATATTCATATAAAATTAAATAAAAATTAATAAAAACAAATGAAATATAGTATTTTTAGCACTTTTATGCTAAAATAAAAGTTTTTTTTTATGTATATTCTTTTAAATTATGAGTAATATGTTTATAAAAAGTATCAAATATAAGTGTAGAAGTTCAAGTACAATGGGTATTCACAAGTTTAAAAAAATTTCCCAATACTATATTGAAGAATCACTTACGTTTTCTTTACGTTTCTCACATGTTTTATAATCATATCCGAGAAATTTCACAATCGTATCACCTTTTTCCTATTTCCCCTATATTTTTAGACCGCATTTCCCGCTTCTGCTTCCTATTTTGGCAACTATGGTTCAACTATTAAGACAACTACCGACTATATGCACAATGATTAGCTTTTTGTAGTTTACCATGCTTGGAGTTAGCTTGTCGCTCGATAATTTCTTACTCTTGAGAATGTGGTGCATATTTGACTTTTCTATGATGACGGCCACATGCCTAAATTGTAAGTTTGCAAATCAAAAAGGTATGGGCTATAGTGTTGTTGCCCGATTTCATTGTTTCCTTTAAAAGGTTGGTTTGGCCTATTTCCTTACCAAATGACTCGCAGCTCCTAGTTGTACTGCATTAGTGATGTTTTTTATGCTGTACACAAATTTTTGTCAGGATTCTGTTCTATCCATAGGAAAATATAGTGGTAGTATGCTCAAACATTCCATGGTGAATGTTGTATACTTGTGTCCGCTACAAATTCGTCTTATGTATTTGTCGGACGTTTCAAATTTCATCCCAGAAACCTTGTATGGCTTGTCTTTGAATTATACCTTTTGGACGCTTCAATATATGTGCCAGAGACTCGTTCAAGTATAGCCTCCTCTAAGTTGAATTGGCGTGTTGTGTAAAAATGTTAATAAATGTTCTAAAATTGTAGAAACGTTTATTTAATGATGTTTAAATTGTTTAAAGCATGGAGTTTTATGCTTTGTACATTTTCCTTATTTTATTTTTAAGTTTACATTATTAATCTTACGAATTGGAATATGACATTATGCTACATATTGTCTCAGGGAAATTCTATATCTACGACAAAGTACAACGTCGTAACTTTTCTTCCGAAAGGATTGTTTGAACAGGTAGAGTAGTGCTCTGACTCCCTATACGTGTCAAATTGTTTTCTTTTTAGCAATCCCTGTAACATGAACTTTACTGTTTTGAATGTTTTGACTTTATTTTTAATTAACTCCCTTGGATCGTTTGGCGCATAGGAAATTTAGTTGATCCTGAAAGTTAGTGCCTTTTTGTGTCTTTAACTTGGTATTTTTGGTATTTCTAAAATAAGTTCTTCCTCGTTTTTCTTTTTTCAACTGACAGTTCAGGCGGGTCGCTAACCTCTATTTTCTTATGATCTCCATTTTATCAAGTACACCGCTCAGGTATGTCAAGTAACATAAGCTTCCCCACCCCAAAAGGAATGAAATTATTTCCAATTTTATTGCTTATAGACATTAGAATTACATCTGAAAGGATAATACAAAGAGACTGGATGAAATGATATTGTTATAAATGGAAATGGTTGAGGTAGTATAATTTGAAGGTAAAATGAGGAATACTCTTGGAGTAGCTTTGATCGCATAAAAGAAAGAAATAAAGTTATTTGTTTAAGAGATTCTTCTTAGATTTTTTTGACTTAATTTGCCTCCATCCCTTGAATTTTGGTTTTCTGCAGTCCTGTATCTCCAATAACAAATGTGCTCCCACTGAGTTTGGTGCTTTTTGTATCGCTCGTGAAGGAGGCATGGGAGGACTGGGTTAGTACTGTAGTTGCTAGACTGAAATAAGGAAAAGATTGTTGTCGTATTCTTCATTGACTGCATGAGTTATTATAAGATTTACATAGCTCTCACAGTTTTATTTTTTTTTTTCTGGTTCTTCATTTTGCAAAACAGAAACGTTTTCAAAATGATAAGACGATAAATAATTCATCTGTAGAGGTGCTTCAAGGTCAAAAGTGGGTTATAGTCTCCTGGAAGAACTTGCAAGTTGGAGATGTCATCAGGGTACGTGCTACTACTTTTTCTTCTTCATGTCCGTGAGTACCACAAGGAAATTGTATCACTTGAATCAAAGGCTTGTTGTGCCAATCATCCTGCGGAAATGCTATTGATGAGATGATTAACATCTCATATTCCGGTTGCTTCATTTAGTTTTTTGCCTTTAATAAGCCTTCCTCCTGTCGCAGGTTAAGCAAGATGGATTTTTTCCTGCAGACCTGCTATTTCTTGCTAGTACTAATGCAGATGGTGTCTGTTACATTGAGGTTTCTTGTCAATTCCCTGAATTTCCTTTTCTAGAGCATTTCTTTTCTTTTTGTTTGCCACACCGTTTACTTTTTATTTAGAAAATGTTGAAATATCTTTATTAATGTATTGCATTTGTACAGATTTGTTTTGTTGCTTTACATTTTCTTTTATTTCTACTCATTTCAAATGTTCTTATGTGCTGTTTCTGGTGCTACAGACTGCAAATCTAGACGGTGAAACAAATTTGAAGATTAGGAAAGCCTTGGAAAAGACATGGGATTATGTGGCTCCTGAAAATGCCTGCGAATTCAAAGGTTTTCCCTTATGCCCTTTTATTAGTCCACTTGTGGTCTGACTATGGTTTCCTCTAATTGATGACAAGGTGATACAGCCAAGGTTATAGGAAATGAATAAAAATGTTATTAGTAGGCGTAGCAGTTATGGGTTGTTATGGTAACATCTTATTTAGGACTTCTGTGGGGCATACATAGCCCTGTTACTTAGTGAAGGTGATTTTTTTTGGAGAATGCTGAAATTCTGGAAAAATAGCTGCTTGGGAGTTTTCTTCTGTCTTCTATGCAGTTCTTCTGCAGTGTTTTTCGTCCTCACCTTTCTCCTTGAGTTGGTTACTCAAGGCACCCTAGTGTGAATTGAGGGTTTCTGTCCTTTCTAGTTTCACATGTACTACAGTTTACTCATGTATTGAATTATCTGTTCAAGTTTATACTATTGTTCCATTGTATGATTACTCCGTTTCATCACAAGGACTGTCGACCAGTTGATTATTTGAAGGTTCTCTGACTTACTGCTCTCTTTTGCCTGTTAGGTTGGTAGTTATGGTTCATGGGATCCTATAAAGGATCTTAACTTCTCGAATGGACTTAACCGAGATGCCAAATGGACATATTTAACTTTTCGTAAAGATATTGGCACTTTGTCTACCATGTTCTCGTGTTGATTACTACAGTTGTTAATTTCATTGTATAGTTATATGGTAATTATTATTTTTTTTGGATAAAGGTAAGTAAATTTGCAGATTCATGCCCTTTAAGCAAGTACGTCAAGCCATTTGCTGCTTGAAATGATTTACCTTGTTTAAATGATTTTTGGTCAAAACATTTCAAACATTTATAGATGGTGATTTACAATAATAAAGCAAAGCATTGTTTTTTTTTAGCTGGATTTGCCCTAGAAAAACACTAGGGCAACAAAAAAAAAAACTAAATTTTCATGAAATTAATATTTGGTGGAAGTCTAGGTGTGTGTGAGCTCAGCATCTCTACTTCTTAATTATGAGTTGTGCAAAAAAACGTATTGGTTGTCCCAATTCTATATTTTGTATCTTCTGAGGTACTAACTGTGTTCTTGCTGTGATGTTTTGCAGGTGAAATCCAATGTGAACAACCTAATAATTCGTTGTACACGTTCACTGGAAATCTGATAATTGAAAATCAAACTTTACCTTTAACTCCGAATCAACTTCTGTTGCGAGTGAGATTTCTTTTTCTTAATTTTCTAATCACGTATTTATGTTTTGTTGATATTCTTTTTGAAGTACAACTTCAAGTGCAACTTGGGCGTATTGACTTTATAAGTTGTTCATTATGTGCCAACGGTGGAGCACTTGAGCTAGTAAATATGGATGGATTATAACCTTTTTTATTTTTGGACTGATTGTTGTTTATGTAATTCGGGATTATCTTTTTTTCCCCCTTTTGCTATAAACTTCTTTTCCTTTTTGATCCTGAAGTATGAAGTCGATTCTTTCAGGGATGTAGTCTCAGGAACACTGAGTACATAATTGGAGCCGTTGTTTTCACTGGGCCGGAAACGAAGGTAATCTGTTGTGGTAAATAATTATATATTATCTCTTACTTATTTGCGGAACTTTCATGCCCATCTATGTTCATTGATAAGAGTAGAACTTATTGGTTTGCTATAAATAATGCCTATGGCTTTTCTAGCTCACCAATAAAATCTAAATTGACTTGATTTGCTGGCATCTGGAATGGACTCTGATTCTAACTGGAGTTTAATATATCCTCACTGGCTGCCGTTTGCTTTTGCTAGTTCTTTGAAATCTCCATAAAAAATCTATATGTTAAGCTAATTTCTCTTTAACCTTTGATATGTGTTCCTGGCTAAGCTTCATTATCTTCATTTGGAATTGTCATTGGTTGTGTTGTCCAGAACAGCAAGTTCTCATTATTGTGTGATTGCATTGCAGGTCATGATGAATTCCATGAATGTTCCCTCCAAAAGAAGTACATTGGAGAGGAAACTTGACAAACTTATACTTGCTCTTTTTGGTGTTCTTTCCTGTATGTGTCTAATTGGAGCCATAGGCAGGTAGGAATGATTCCTAGCCCATACATCGGATTAACGTAAATGCTATGATTCTTTCCCTTCTCGTTTCTATTTTCCTTTTTACGCTCATTATTCTTTGTGATTTCTGCCAGTGGAGTCTTTTTAGACCGCAAATATTATTTCTTGGGTCTTCGTGGTCCAAATCTACCAGCAGAACTGAACCCAAGCAACCGATTTCTGGTACTGTCTGAATCAGGGGACCATTCTTGAATGAGCTATACTTTACTTTGTCTTTTTTCTTCTCAATGAGTCTGCTGTTTATACAGGTTGCTCTGTTGAATATCTTTACTCTAATCACTCTCTATTCACCAATCATTCCCATATCACTCTATGTCTCTGTTGAGGTTTGTGTTACAAATGTGTCAAAGAAGTTATTTTCTGACCTGACCATGTTTGATTTTGTCTCAAATACTTAATTTAATTTTCTATTTTCAGATGATTAAATTTATCCAATCCACAAAATACATCAACAATGATCTGCGGATGTATCATGTTGAGTCCAACACGCGTGCTTTGGCACGGACATCAAATCTAAATGAGGAGCTTGGACAGGTAAATATGGTTCTGATTCTTCTGATTAACATCCTAAAATTACTCTATTGACATCTCCCTCCCTCTCTTCAATTACTGCGTGAAACATTATCATTTCTGTTTGTTGGACAGGACTGACTGGCTTCTAATTCTGTATTATGTCCTTTTCCAGGTGGAATATATATTTTCTGATAAAACTGGAACCTTAACAAGAAATTTGATGGAGTTCTTTAAGTGTTCAATTGGAGGGGAGTTATATGGAACTGGTCTTACAGAGATTGAGATGGGAGGAGCACAGAGGAGCGGCATGAAAGTTGATGTGGTATTCTTCGGTTAGGATTATCTTATTCTTAAGTAATCAAATTCTTTACCCATCAATGATTTAGTTGTAATCAATTTCACAGGTTCAGAAATCACCGAGCTTAATACGTGAGAAGGGCTTTAACTTTGATGATGCTAGGCTGATGCGAGGTGCCTGGCGAAATGAACCTAATCCAGATATGTGCAAGGTAAATATCTTTGTTGACCTGAATATATCATGACACATGAAGAGCATGCTTCATGGTTGTCCAATCTGTGCTTACTCCAGATGTCCATTGATTGATTTCGAATTGGGTGAGAATGTCATATTGTCATGCAACTTTCTGGGGACAAACTATTTAGGAAATCATAAAATTGATTTAATTCTTGTTACTACATAGACTGAAAATGAACTCTTGACTTCTAACATATCACTATGGTGAATACGCTTTCTACTTGTTCAGGAGTTCTTCAGATGCCTTGCTATTTGTCACACAGTGCTGCCTGAAGGTGAGGAAACCCCGGAGAAAATCCGGTACCAAGCTGCTTCTCCTGATGAGTCTGCTCTGGTTACTGCAGCAAAGAAATTTGGTTTTTTCTTTTACAGGTCAGCAGTAACTCTGGAAAATATTACTTATGCTTTGATTGCAACAATTAGGGAATAATTCTCCTTTATACTTTATTGCTTTTGTCTATAGGGTCAATGAATTTCTAGTGGTAGAATTATGGAAAATGCTGCTTCAAAGTTGAACTACTGCTATTGTAGGGCTATTTGTAGCATTGACTATTCTTCCTTTTTTTCATCTCCTATTGCAGGCGTACGCCTACTCTAATATATGTTCGTGAATCACACGTGGAGAAGATGGGAAAGGTTGAGGACGTTCCCTACGAAATATTGAATGTCCTTGAGTTCAACAGGTTGGTGCATTTGTCTTTTTTATTCTTTCTGTAGTTACTTTTAAGGCTTTTTATACTAAAACTCAATGTACTAAAATGGATAACTCAGCACGCGGAAGAGGCAGTCTGTTGTTTGTCGATATCCTGATGGCAGGCTGGTACTGTACTGTAAGGTAATTGTTATTTTTCCTTTCCCTTTTCCCTTTTCTTTTTTTATTATTTTTTTTATTTTTGGGTGAGGGCCTGGAGTGTCATAGTTTTATGCGTTTTGGAAATGTTGTTAGCATTAAATTAATTGACACATGGATGAATCTTGCCTTCGGCAGGGTGCTGATACAGTAATCTATGAAAGATTGGGTGCTGGAAGCAATGATATTAAGAGAACTACTAGGGAGCACTTGGAACAATATGGGGCAGCTGGATTACGTACATTATGCCTGGCCTACAGGGACTTAAGTCCCAATGCTTATGAAAGCTGGAATGAAAAGTATATTCAGGCAAAATCATCACTTCGTGACCGAGAGAAGAAATTGGATGAGGTACATATTCCCCATAAGCTGCCCCTTCTGTGAGTGTGTGGGTGTGAATTTTCTCTTTGGACTTTTTTTTTTCTCAGAGTACGGTGTTGAATTTTATTTCCTCTAGCGAACGTGTTGCAAGTCAAATTGTTACAATGAAATTTGTCGGGTTTATTAAAATATTTGCACTAAAGGGAGAAAAATTTATATTTGCTCACTTGGATTTACCTAATAGGGCACAATTGAACATGATCAAAACTCTAAAATGAAGAAAAATACATTGGAGTATTCGGTTTGGTTACTATTAAAGGAGGACGAACCTTTGATATATGAATGGTTTATCCATTGCATAATTGAGAGAGAGAAAGGATTCAAAATTGAAAAGAAATTGAAAACTGATTTTTTGAGAGGGAGAGACGTGTGTTTGCAAGTTTGTGGGATGGTGAAAATATGTTTTTACTTAATTACCCCGACACTTTCTTTTTCTTTCTATGTATGTGCACAAAAGGTCCTTATGGGCAATTCAGGAATTTAAAAATGTTGACGTAACCTTGCTTTTGAGGCAGAACCGCTTTATTATATAGAAGATATAGCGTTCTTTTAGTATTTGAGCACGATTTCTAAATTTAGTATTTAATAAGGCGGAGAAAAAAATTTAATTTCCGGAAAGAGGGTATCTAGAAAAGGAAAGAATGCATATTAGAATTAGGTAAGTTTGGCAAAAGCGCTAAGCTTAATTTATGCCGCTTGGTATTAGAGAGAGAGAGAGAGAGACAGAGGGGACTACCGCCAACCCCGGCCCAGTCCGGCTAGGTCGGCTCCGGCCGAGAGCGGCTTGGGTTGGGCTGGACCCCCTCACCACTCCACCCCTTCTCCGGCCAACCGGGCCAACCAAAGACCTGATCCGGTTGACCAAGCTCCGGTGAAGCCGAGCTAGTCACGCTTCGGTCGGGCTAGTGCCGATCTGATTAGTTCTAGCCCGATTTGGTCTCCCCATTCTCTTTCTGGCTAAGGTTTGATCTTTTTTGTCCTCACCTTCGAACCTAAGTCGCCGTGGATTGGCGACCTTATATGCCGCCAATAGGTCGGGTTCTTGCTGCCGCCTTCTCGTCGACGTTTGTGGATCCTTGTTGCTTCGTCCGATTGAATTTTTATCTGTTTGTATCCACGTCATACTGAAATGTGAATTGATAGTTGTAGTATATTTAGTGGAATTCACCTTCATTCTATTGGCCGACGTAAATAGTTTAGTGTCTGAGTTTATTGCTATTCTATGTTATTACTCGATTAGAGGTTTCACGGACCTAACTCTTGAGAATAAGGATTTTTTTTTGTATTGTGTTTCATGTTTCCTCTTCTTAAAGCCATGGTTATGGAACTTGGTCGCTAACCCTGGCTAGGAGTAATTGGGTTTAGATGTCAAGTAGTGAATGCCGAATGGGATAGACTATCAATCTATCTAATGAGTTTTAAGACCATTGTCGGTGGATGCAAAGATTCTTATCCTAGAATAGAGTTTATGTTTAAGCTCTATTTCTTTTACGACTTGATTGGTTTGACCTATTACGTGTTTTTTGTTTATTTCTAGCATGATATAGTATCTTAATCGTTTATTTGTTTTGTATTAGGCTAGTTTGTATTTTGTTGTATATTTCTAGTCTAGTTGTGTGTTTATTTACTATGTAATTTGTGCTAGGTTAGTCATGTTGTAGCTCATTCTGGAATGAGTTGTAGTGTTGGCTGGACATATATCACCTTGTACTTCATTGTAATTTTTTTGGAATTAATAAAATTGAAATTTAGTAAAGAAAAAAGAAAAAAAAAAGGTATCTAGAAAGGTGTTAGGATGCTCTTAATAGTTTTTGGGCACAAGTATGTAAAGATGGGGGCAACTCATCATCAACCTTATTTTGGTTAGGAGGACACAGTGTGGTTTGGCTGTTTAAAGTGTAAAGAAATGCAAAAACAAACATGCAAAGTTTGGTTTTGTGTAGTCCAGTTTGGAAAGAAGCAGTCCAGACCAAATATGATCCGTCTTGATTCGGCCAGTTTCCATTTCAGTACCTATAAATATATTGATGTTAATTACAATTCTTCAATTACAAAAAATTTTGAAATAAATGATAGAATGCCTTAATTTTTGTTGACAAATTTGACATGTCTCTCTCGAAAACCAATACTCTCAATTGATGGTGGTGAGCTAATAAATTTTGGAAGAAAAATTCCCTTTTACCGGACTGATTTCTAGTCATGACGTATGTAGTAGATACTCGGTTAGTTTGACTTTGTTCATTCAGTATGGTTTTGAGTTTTTCAAACCGCTAATCAGACCTCCATAGTGAGTTTCCTCATTTTTCTTACCAAACTAAACCACCAACTTTAAAGTACTGCCCAAAAGTACTAAATTTTGTTTGGTTTGGTTGGTTGATCTGGATTTTTGTCTGACCCTATTTTTGGCATGTGATTATATTCATGAATGATAAGTTTTCATCTTCTAGACCCGAATGTGTAAAAAGAAAGTATAAATACTTACTGGCGGACTATCAAAAAAAAAAAAAAATAATTACTGGCGTAATGTAATTAAACACTTTTGGAAATGATTTACATGTCTTCCTTTTATAATAATCTTTAAGAAGTGGAAATATGTGATTGTATAATTTAGATTTGTAGATTAGTTGTTATTATCTAGACGCGATTGTGTAAAAAGAAAGTATCATTACACTGAAATCAAAGACTTTTGGAAATGGTTTAAATGTTTTCCTGTTGTAATTTTCAAGAAGTAGAACTATTATGCAATTGTATGCTTTAGATTTGTAGACTGATTAGAATGGTTATCACTGGTAAAAATGGAAGTTTTACTAGGGAAATGGAGTGATATTAATTCATCATGATAAGCAAGACTAAGGGTAGTGTGGTATGTGGGGAAATGAAAAAATTGGGTTTTAAGTGTCGTCACAGTCAAATGGGAGCTTAGGTTCAATTTTTATCTGTAAAGAGCAACTGTGTCCTATAGTTTGCATGTTTCAGTTATTGGAAATGGCTTACATGCAGGGGTGGAGCCAGAAATTGCCACAAGTTTTGGGAATCACATTTATTAACGAATATTTACTTATATAATATTTTGAATGTCTGGATATAAATTAATTGTTCTAAAAAATTTCCATTATATTACTTGTATGGTAAAAAATTATATGAGAAGTTAAAACAAATGTCAACAATAGACTTTAATTGATCAAGAACTATAATAATATGATGAAAAAAAACCTTACAAGTGATAGTGAGGTGTTCATAAATTGTACATAAGTCTTTTTCACGTTAAAATTTGACGTTAACTTAATCATAATATGGTAATGAAATTGAACAATAATAAAATATATAAAATGAAAAGTAGATTATGAAAATTGAATTAAAGATATGAAAATAAATAAAACGGCAAAAAAAGGCCACAGTAGAGACTCGAATTCCAATTCTCTCGAGCTACGATACTTAGTGCAACATGTGTAACCAACTCGGATAGAACCCCATTTGCTACTGTATTCCCTATAGTAAATATATGTATACATTTGTAGTATTTATAATATAAATAATATTCATAAAAAAAATTTAAACATTTTTTTCGCCGAGCCAAGGGGGGGGCATGGGCTCTCCCTTGCCCGAGAGTGGTTCCGCCTGTGCTTATTTGTCCTTATTTATTGCAATTTTCAAGACGAGTGACTATTATTTCATGTATCTTTTGGTTTTGGACTGTGGCTAGAGTTCCGTTTTACCTGGGACATGGCTCGTTAGGGTACACGGAACGGTTATACGGTGGTGCTTGGTAGTTTTTCTGGTATGCAGTACTACTAAGATAGGCTTACTGGGATTGATATTTGTGTCTGGTTTCTAAGCAGCGGATCGCCTGTATATATTGAATCAAATATTAGGGCTTCTTATTTCAATAATTTATTTTGCATTAAGTTCTTGAAATGTCTGCTACTAGTTATTCTCTAACTAGGGGTCGCTCTTTTGGGGATTCAGCTTATAACAATTATAATTTTGAAGAATTGATCCAGATTGTTTACCTTGATTGACTTATTGCATCAATATATATATTACAGCGGTTCTCTTAAACTCATCAACATTTGGTATGGCTAGTATTTATACCTTATGTGACTTTGAATACTTAATAGGATGAGCAGATCTAGCCGGCATAAAGAGAAGCTGATGCTTAAAAGTGAGATTCATCGAGAAAATGGCAATGAGGGAACTGCTGCCCGTACAAGACCTTTTAGTTATGACGAGATAATGCTCAGGAGAAAGAACAAGAAACAGTCAGCGGAACATGTAGCTAAGCCTGTCGATGCTGGCAATATATCGGTAGAAGTTTCTAAAGAGGAAATTCCTAATCGTTCACAATCTGGCAGAGCTTATCGAAATACCAAACTATCATCAACCATTGTTACAAAGCATTTTTCAGAGGATATTGTGAAGGCAAATTCCAGATATAATGAAGATAATATGTACAAAGACAAAATATCGAGAATGACAGGGAAAGATAGTCGTGACCGGGTAATAAGATCAAAGCCCACAATGAACAGGGATTTTAGTGATAAAGTGAAGCGAAGCATGGATGATAGGCGTGATCAGTGGAGTAGAAGACATGATAACTGGTCAAATGGTAACACTGGAAATGAATATGAAAGGAGAGAGTCAAGACATTTGATAGAAAGAGAAAGATATGCAGATAAAAGTAGAGGTAGGCCTGTTAAAGATTTCGATAGGAAACCCAGAAATGATGATGATCAAAGAAAATTTGAAAGGGGAATTAAAAGAAAACATAGAAACGAAGATGAGGAGAGAAGTTTGCAACAAAATGCTGCGAAGAAACATGAATCTGGCATTCGTTATGATCAAGAAGCTCCTGACAGAAAGGATCCTGAGCGAAAGGTAAGGAAGGAATCATCTCAGTTCCATGATGAAGAATCGAGGTCAAAAAAGAAACGCTCAGGAAGTAGAGAACCTGATAAGGACAAAGGTAGACAATCAGCTCCTTCACAACAAAATGACGCGAAGAAGCATGATTCTAAACACCATGATCAAGAAGCTCCTGAGAAAAGGGATACTGAGCAGAAGGAAAGAAAGGAATCATCACAGTTCCATGATGAAGAATCAAGGTCTAAAAAGAAACGCTCAAGAAGTGGAGAACGTGATAAGGACAGAGGTAGACGGTCAGCTTCACTGTCGCCAAGGTCTCATAGGCGTACGTTGAATAATGTAGGGGAGCATGGAAATGCATCCTCACATTCTTCTAAAGATAGGTTTAGAAGAGAACAAGCTGAAGATGAAAGAAATAGGATATCCAACGATGGTTCAAGTGCCCGGTACCGGAGACCTGGTGGAAACCCAAGTGGGCTTGGTGGTTATTCCCCAAGGAAGAGAAGAACTGAAGCTGGGGTTAAAACTCCTTCTCCACCTCATAGGTCTCCTGAGAAAAAAAGCGCTGGATGGGATCTTCCTCCTCCTGGAGCAATTGCGAGTTCTACTGCTTCTGTTCTTCCCAATACAAAATCCTTAAGCCACACCGTGACCTCTAGCACGCATGAGCTGCCTAGTATGCCTCCTGTCACACCCACATCTTTGAGGGTTATTCGTGGGGTTTTTTCATTTGCTTCAGTTGACTCTGTTCAGCTTACACAAGCTACCCGACCTATGAGGAGGCTTTATGTAGAAAATTTACCTGCTTTGGCTTCTGAGAAAGCTGTAATGGAATGCCTCAATAACTTTTTGCTATCATCAGGCATTATCCGTGTCCCAGGATCCCAACCTTGCATCAGCTGCACTGTGAGTGTTACCGATAAATATTATGTTCAATATTTTTTCTGAAGTGCATCTTGTGTATGGTCGTTTAACAGTCACCAATATATGGCAGATAAACAAAGAGAAGGGGCAAGCTCTAGTTGAATTTCTTACTCCTGAGGATGCTTCAGCAGCTCTTCATTTTGATGGAAGATACTTCTCCGGTTCTGTTCTTAAAATCAGACGTCCTAAAGACTATGCTGATGTAGCTGTAAGAATGTTTTTATGTTATCTCTATGCCCTTTGGCTTCTGTGTTTTTTTGTCATATGCTTCTGCTCTTGTGTTCTAGGTGTTGATATTCACATTCTTATTGAATTGGGCTACTTTCTTTGCTTAGGAAAATAATGTTAGATGAATGAAACTGTATTTGGGATTACATGGAAAACCTTTTGAGGACCATAATTAACTTCTATGGTGGCTTGAGAAAAAGTTTGCTTAGGATTTAGGAAGTGGCCTGTACATGACTAATTTCATATGGGTAAAGAAGTTATTACAAATTAAAAATAAAACCTTTTGCTTGGCTTCATACTTCCAGAACTGTATCAACTATTATGGAATTCAAAGCTCTGGCATAAGGTAATCTAGTGTGGGGATAAATGAGGAAACTTTATTAACTGGATCAACTACAAAAATCCAACTGCAATCCTACTATGTAATATTTTTTAACATGATGGGGATCAGTTTTGTGAAGTTCAATTCGTTGGATTGTATGAATCTCACAATCATATAATCTCATGATTTCGATAACCTTAACACAATGTCACAATCCTCCCTTTTAGCTCAAAAGATCTTATTTCATATTTTTTGGTTGAAATAAGGTTCGTTTTCTTCTCTCCTCATTTAGATTCATTAAGAAACTTAAGAAATGCATCCCGTTGCCACGATCTCACTCGTTTTCATGTGCACAAGACATGATCTGTTGATCTTCTGTGAAGGCTTCTGACTTTTATGTTGAATCTCTTAAATAGGATGTGTATCTTGCATATATCTTAATTCATGTTCACGATGGTGTGATGACGCTGACTCCTAAGTAAGAAGATTTCCAGGTGTAGTGGAAAGTTTGTTGACTTCAGAGCTTCCTTTGTTTTCCTTTCCTCTTCCCATTGAATTGTAATTGGATTCTTCACCTAGGCGCAGTAAAGGACATGTTTATCACATACAGTTTGATTTTTGCTTTCTTGTGATTTTATCTTGTAAAACAGTGTGAGAATGCCATCACTAAATTTTTCCATTTGTGTCTTGTCTCTCGGCCCCTATAGAGAGTCTTGATAGATTAACCAATTAATGATGAAGTTGTGTTATTGTATATTCTGGTGTCAAAGTGGCTGTCTTAAATTACCTAGTGCAGAAAGGCATACTAAGTACAAAATGCTTGTTCTTTCTAATTTTCATAGTTTTGTGATTGGTGTCTACTCGGTTTATTTTTGAAATAATCTTGGTTTTCCAGGTTTTTATTCACAATATTACAGAAGCAAAATTTTGTCAGGGAACAAGTTACATTCTCCCTGAAAACAAGATTTAGGCAGATTGCATCTTTGCCTTTAATTTTGCTAGACAAGATTCTACTGATGAATAATGGCCCTGAAGTCTTCCTTAATCACATTAGCCTTCAGCTTGGGGCCTGTTGTCCTTCCTTGGATTAATTAGTCTGATTCTGTGTATGAACCTTAATTGATCACCAAGTGGAAAAAGTCCATGGTATGAACTAATCTGATTCCAGAGCACTGTAATCGCAGATAATAGTATGCGATAACGAATTAATAAATTGAGGCTTGTGCAATGGAAAGCTACTTGCACAACTTATGCACACTAACTCTTAACTTTTTCTACCCTTATAAAACTAAGTCGCTTAAGAGATAAACGTAATCAGCAAGCACAATATGATAATAATCCTGCAACCAAATGTAAAGAATTAACTTCTCTCTACTTTACCTACCCGAAAAGAGAACTGTTCTATTGCTGTAAAAATAATGTGTTTATTTTAGTTCTTAGGGCCTATGCAGTTATCTCCTTGTTAATTGCAAGTTATTCTATTCTTTGACGAGTTCTGTTATGTAGCAATTCTGTTAATCTTGTCTCAAATTTTTTTTTTCTGCTTTGCTTTTCTGAGAAAAATTGTGGTTACTATTCATGTACCAGGTTTTCAGACAGTTACTATTTTCATGCAGACTGGTGTTGCTGACAAATCAATGGCCACGTTTGATTCATCAAGTAATATTGTACGAGATTCACCTAACAAGGTATGATACATAAAGAAGTGTTCTAATCGTCTGTTGGAGATATGTTACATTAATTGTTCTGGAATGTTCTTGAGTTTTCACTTATCCAAGTGTGAGTGACTGCAAGATCCAATTCCTTCTACCCCTCATTCATGGCATGCATATAGCGATATGATGACTGCACTGTGAGTGTTTGTCTGGCCAGGGGAACTTCCGTATCCCCTTCCCCTACTTTTGGAGGGTTCTGGCCTCAGTTTTATAGAAAGTTGCATTAATTGTTGATTGGTATCATGAACACCTGATTTGAAATGCTTGGGACTTTTTGTACAGTACAGAAATGATATTGATGGAAACACAGGTAAAGGAAAACAAGACAAATATACTGTGAATGATTATCAAAAAAAATAAAAAGAAGAAGAAGAGGGTAGAAGAGGATATTTGCGGCATAAGTAATGGACTTAAGGTTATTTATCGCCTATCACCTAATGGAAAAAGAAGAAATAGAAAAAAAAAAGTGAATGACTCGAGAAAATGGATAATACCTCGATTTATATGGGTTCGGCTCAAAACTATTTCACTAGGTTCCTTGAAAAATTTCACCATCCCTTGATAACATGCTGATATTAGATTTGTCCTGTATCATCCAACATTTATACAAAGTTGTACCAACGATGTTACAAATGTTTTAGAAGAATACCATTCAAACTAAGACTTTAAGGACTATTAGGGAATGGAATACACCAATGGATGTCTAGTTGATAGAGATAGTACAAATATAGGGTTCTGAAATTTGAATATGGTAGGTTTTGATTGATAGCTCAATATCTTACATCAAGGAATGGCTTACTTTTAAAGCCTAAAAATAGCCATTGCAAATGTGCTCATTTTCCTTCTGTTTTTAGTTTTTAAAACATGTGTTTAGCACATATTATTACCGAGTCAGCTCAAACTGGTAGAGTTTAATTTTGGTCTCTTTAGAGCATCTGTGATCGGTCATATCCTTTGAAGTCAGCCATAGTGTCTAATGAGAGAACTTGGGGAAATCGTCTTCTCACTCAAACGGTTGAACTTATTAACTGAAGTACTTAATATCACCCATTCTCTATTTGTAAACTTCAACAATCAAATGTTTAACTTGCTCTTGTAAAGTTCTCGGAGCAGTTTCAAAGATCTAAGTTTTCTTGACACATGATCCGTGGAAGAGAAGTATGTAGGAATTCTAAGTGTATTGCTCTTGCATCTCTCTAATTAAAATAGGATGTTACCAAACTGTTTTCCTTAAATTTTCTTCTGTGGTATTTGTCTTGATAATTCTTTGTCGACAAACCCATAGTGTTGCATGTCTTTGTAATCAATATTTTTGTTGAATCTTTATTCTGAAGTCAACTTAATATTTCATAATTATTGGTGAGTATGTTGCGCCCCGAAATATGTGACCCGGGGATTGCGGAATAAAAACAAAAAGAAAAAGAAAGGAAAAGAAAAGAAAAGAAAAATGTAAAAATGTTTTTACGCCATCATCATCACTACAATGCCTAATCACTACTGCAGAGCGATACTACGCAACAATATACAACATTCACATCAGTCTCGCAGCAGTAAATACATATAT
>MKEJ01069833.1:0-19696 GCA_001753735.1 Embelia ribes | reverse complement strand
TACTAGTGCAATTTTCTGATCAAAGTAGTTACAGGTCTTTCTCTGCCGGTCATTTAAGTAGTTACAGGTCTTTCTCTGCCTTTTCTCATTATTCTCACGTCACTGCCACATAATTATAGACTGCTATAGTACTAGTGCAATTTTCAGATCAAAGGATATGGCAAAGTTGTAAGCTACATTGCCCAAAAAAAAAACCTTCATTTGAGACTAGAGAGACTATTGTGTAATACGCAGGTGTGGACCTATATTGGTTCATATATCCCCAAGTGGGTTCATATATCCCCAAGTGGGCTTCAAATTAAGATATAGCAATGTACAATTCGAGAAAAATGCTAAAATACATAAAATACTTTTGTTATTTATATTTATGTTTGAACTTCTGTTCAGTGTCTCAATATGACCCCAGAGTGTTAATTGAAAAGAACAGAAGCACTTAACAAGAAACAGAAGGGTTAGGCTCTTACAGATAACAAAGTAAAGCCATCAACCCTTGTACATACATTCATACCATCACTATATAGATATATTGGTAGAGTTTATTCAGCATTTTCATTAATGTGGAAATCCATGATTTTGGAAACAGCTTCTAGAAACACTTCTTCGCTCATTCCAGGGAGAATAGAGTCTTGTGCTTCTTTGATGATCCGTTCGATGACAGATTCCTTGTTCAGTGTCTCTCTGCACATGATGCTTCCGATTTTGAAGGGAGAGAGTCCTCTTTCTGTCCCCTTCTTTAAAAGCATTGTTGAGACTCGAAGTGTTCGAGCACATTCAAGGGATAGGTCCAACCCATAAAACTTTAAAAGCTCAATGTCTTTTTCTGCATCAAGTGATTTTATGTACTCAGTGGTCTCTTGGGAGTAAGGTTGGCGGGCTTGAGGCCAGTAGAGCCATTCAAATGTGCAGTCTTCAAACTGCCATAAGAAAATAATATATATTCTATCAATTTCAGATGTAGTATAGCTTACATTCACAGGCAAGGAATAAATCGACGAAATGAACAAATTTACCTTCTTTTCTATTATAAGTGCCCGGAAGGAAATAGCTATAGCATACTTCTCTTGCTTAATGTACAAAAGATTCAGATCTTATTTACTGGATTCTTGTATATTACCAATCAGACAAGGCATAGAGCTAAAGATAGGGATTAGCAAGGCCTAAAAAGGCAAACTCGAACCAACTGCATATGTAGATATTGTGGATAATATGCAAGCAATAAAGGAAATGTAAGATATGAATAACCAAAAGCGGAACTTACATTCTCAGGCAAGCAATAGCCATGATCGATAGGAATAAGTTTTACACTCCCGTCCTTGCTGTCTCTCTTCATCAAAATATTCCCCGCGTGCCTATCTGCATTAGCCATACGTATATCAACCACACTTATCTTATGAACCTCCGCTACAGGAAACTCACTCGGGCCCATATCCTCGCAACTCCCCTCATTCTTCATGAACATCTGTAAAGAACCGACTTTAACATTTTTGGCCCCAACCTCATATCCATCAGGGTGATTGAATCCCCTATGCAAGCACTGCACCATAACAGTCGGCGGAACCCCAGCAAATCCCACCTCATCACTCACCAATGAGCGGGTCCCACTTTTCGGATGATCCAACAAGTAAGCCGCAACTTCTCTGAGAGCACCTTCTCCCATTCGAGTACCCCTCTTAAGCCCTTCGCCATTTTCAGACAAGGGTAGCCCATTAGGATTATACATCGCCATCGGTTCCTCATCCATGGGCTTGAAAACAGAAATATATTCGTTTTTCTTGTAAGCATCTTGCATAAAGTAAGTTCCTCCCGTACCCTCCGATGATCTCCTAGGTACTTTACCTAGCTTAAGCCCAAAAAGGGTAGACTCAATCATATCCCATACCAAAGGGGAGAACTTGAAATTTGGATTGAAAAGCACAGGTTCCAACAAAAAATTGGGTGGCTTCTCCACAGATTTGATTTGACCATTCTCCTTTTTGACTGTCTTTTCATCAGCCTCAAAAGAGAACTCGACATCCTTCTCATCATGTTTAGCCCAAATCTTGGCAGATTTTTGCACCACCAAGTGCATTACATCCGTGTTCTTACATATATCGACAAGACGCTTTTGATCATAGAGCTTCTCCCCATAATAAGGAAGCTCTTGATCTTCAAGGTCAGCTGAGCCATTTCCTTTCTTAGCGAGTTGCTTCTTTAGATACCCAATGCTTTCATTTGGGTCGACCTGAAACTCAAATTCCTCACCGCAGGCCATTGTAACCGTGATCACATCAAGATCAGTGAAACGGAGGACTAAATGAAGCACATTCCCATCGGTTACACCGTACTCCCGAAGTAGGGAGTTGTTTCTTGCCAATTCTCTCCCTCCGAAAACCAATTTTTGTTTCTTTGCAACATAGCCATTGCATGTTTGGATCTTGAGTTTCACCGAAGCGATCGAATCAGATTCAAACACCCTCATGGGAATCACAGAACCGCCCACAGCTAGGTAAATACCTATCGAATTGTCATCCAATGGAGGGATGCCGATATAGCACGGACCCTCACGCGCCGGACTTAAACAAACATCCGCGACTGACATTTTTTAAAACTCTCTCTTTCAACTTACTCGACTTACAATATAAATATATAACAAAATCAAAACAGTCCCTTGATCACATTTGGAATATTCCCTCCAAATGGTCAAAAACCCTAGTCCTAAACCAAATGCATAAAATTACATATAGAAAAATAAAGAAAAGCCCACAAATCAATTATACAAATACCCAGGTACAAATTTTTCTCCTCTGAGAAAATCCGAAATCAGATGATATAATCTACATAATATGCGCCTTATAATCTCCAAGTTTAGTGATGCTTCAAAATTCAAAGGCTTAATAAATAATAAAGATGAGGGCTTTCAAAGATTAACACCCAAATTCTCAAAACTTTGAAAAATGACCATGAAAATCAAAAGGCATAACAAAATAAGGGCATTCAAAGATTTGAAAAACAATTTCAACAAATCATAAAACAAAAAAGGCCTATCCCTCTTCCAATCCACCCACCAAAAAGGTGGGCAAGATTGGGTGTGAGAGATTAATACAAAATGGGAATTAATCTGAATTTTCAGGCAATCAATTATAGAACAAGAGATGGAGAAATACAAGAAATCTATTCTCACCCTCAAAATAGTGGGAGGTGAAAGCGAAAAATGGGGTGTGAATTTATAGCATTTGACTATAGTTCAAAAGACTATATCTTTTGAGTCAATTTTAAGCGAGATTGGGGCTAATTTGGCAAGGGTGAGCTTATCCTCTCAGATTTCTAATTTGGGTGCGATTTAATCTCCGATTATCTTGAGGTTTTCATGTGAGATTATGGATCCAAGATCAAAACCAGAGAGAGAGAGAGAGAGTGAGAGATATGTGTCTGTGTTTGGACTTGACTTTAACGAGCAAATGCTTTGAACCAAATAATGTTTACTTCTACTTTCTTTATAATAATAATAATTATAATAATAATTATTAGCACTAAAAAGTTCAAAGATTAAAAAATTCCCAAAGAAATAGTCAAATGATGACTAAGAAATGTTCTTTCCATTCAAAATTTCTACATGAGACGTAACAAACAAAATTTTAATTGAGTTATTAATATAATACATTCATGAATAAATCATATTTAAAAAATTTTTTGCCAGGTCAATGTACAAGAGAAATGATAAATTTTGTATGTGTGACCATTGTTTCTCTACAAATTATAATTTTTTTCTAAGTGGCTAAATTCTATGTGTACCGGTGATGCTATCGCTTCCAATTATAGCTCATTTTTATTTTCGTTTCGATTTTCGCTCTTGCTCTAATCATTTTTTAAATTAGGTAATTGACGCTCTCATATACCCATTTCCTCTCGTGACATGGTGACTTAATTCCCATCTCATAAGAAATTGGCCATTCAAAGTACATAAATATTATTGTCATTCATAATTATTAAGTATAAAATAAGATAAATTTGGTAATGGTAGATTTAATAAATTTTTCCATCATAATTATTAAAGAACAAGGAAAAGAAAAAGAAATAAATATTACTTATCCAAACGATGTGACTACTAAAAGAATTATTCCTTTTGAAAAATAAGGGAGTATGAAAATCACCCAAAAGTAAGCATGGTAATTTGTAAATTTCATTACAATCGTACATTACCAAGGATCACACAAAAAATAGCTTCAAAATCACATAAGGACCTAATTCGATCATCATTTTCAAAGTTGGCACGTTATAGCTATTTATTTTGAGCGGTTGTAATACATTTGCAGACTTGCTTAGGGTAGATATTCAGTTGTAATTATGAATATAAAATTAGGTGAACAAAATAATTTCGCTTTACAAAATTATGTGGGATGTATCAGTATTGTCAATTGAATAATTTTTAGATTGCTCAAATAAGTGTTTTGGTCCAAGCACAATGTTAAGTTTCCGTTAACACGTTGAGTTAAGCTACTATTTATATAAATTATAAACACAAAAAGATTGTGATCTCATCGAGAGATGGTCCAACACATTATTTACTAGCTTTAACTTAGCTTAATGATGTGTGTTCACGAGTCTTTGTCACTTCTTGTATCAATTAGAGACACTTTTTTCATTTACAAGAAAAGTTTCTCTCTAAACAAACTTATAAAGTGACTAACATGTAACGTTGGTGGAATAATTGGAGATATAGATTGATCGTGCTTCTATCTGATCTTTAAAATTTTTGTATAATTTATGTTTAAATTTTGAAATATCTCGCCCCCCTACACAAAAAGAAATAGATTTCCCAACTAAAAAATATGAACTCGGCCCCCATAACATAATATTTTGAGTTCGCCATTGCTCATTCAAGAGATAGAACTACATTAATGTAGCTGCCATTAAATTACCTAATCATACATCGACGGGTAACACTCTACTCTCATTGCTTTCGTTCTTGTAGATTTTTGACCTATAAATGTGACGCTCTCACGCTTGCGCTATCATTTCGTTATCTGATGAGTTTCATTGAAAATTAGATGCTCTTAAATATGGTTGTGCAATATATTTAATATGTTAGAGGAAATCAGCCCATTTTAATGCAGGGGTTGAACCAATGAGTCTAATTTGGTTAATAGTGGAGAAACTTTTATTGATATTATAATATAAAAAGCAGAGAGACAATTATATCTAAATTTGAGAAGTTTTATACAATAAATCAAATCTATATGAAATTATTCAATCAAATGAAATATGTTTTATAACTAGAAATATAATATTCTACGATAAATAAAAAATAAATAATATCAAATATAAATCTATTATAAGAAAATGAATGTCCTTAGTCCTTATTGGTAGATCATGCACTCCATCTCCAATTCCAATGTAAAATCAAAAGTAGTTTAATAAGTAGTATTTTCCAAAAGTCGCATCAATTATGGTGTGTAACGTGGAGCAACGACCATTATAGGGAGAATTGTTGTTTATTTTCCAATCCCTCCCACCAACCAATTATTCGACATTTTCATCGGATATGTTTTTTATTAGGTTTTAAAATATAATAATTTAATATTTTAATATAATAAAAATATTAAATTTAAATATTTAAATGTAAAATGAGAGTGAATTAGACAATTTTGTTATGTTAAAAATATTGAATTATTATATTTTAAAAACCTTGAGTGGGAAAAGAATGCAAAGGGAGATTCCTTTTTCTCTTTGGTCTTTACAGCAAATTTCAAATTTTCTTCAAGTTTAAGACCTTCATAGGAAATTGCAGGTTCGTTTGGTGGAAGCTTCTATGATATGCTTTTTATTTATTTTTTTAAATTCGGATAGTATTTGGATGCTTAATTTTTAAATTTTACTTATTATTATATTAGCCTCAATGTGAATTTTAAATTAAATATATTTAATTTTTTTATTAAAAAATAAATTAATTTACTTACTTAAAAATTACAACGAAATAAATTCACATGCTTGTGTGTCAGTTTCTTTAAAAAGTGAGTTTTTTATGGTATGTTGGCCGACAATATCGTTGTAGTTTCAAAACCCTTACAAGTTTCTGGTTCTTGTTGTTATAACTTTGCTTCTTCACTTTTCACTTGCTTTTGCTTGGGTTTGCTTTTCTTTTGCAGTAATTTCATTTGCAAAACAACACAATACAAGAATTATTTTTTTAACAGAATTACTCTATTTTAAAAGTAAATTATTATAAATCGAAAAAAAAATATTATAACTATTTTTAAATAAAAAAATACTAGTAGTAATTTGTTCTCAATTTATAATAATTTGTTCAGAAATTACAGTAATTCACGTACATTACAATGAAAAAAAAATATTATATTGAGAGGACTTCCATCTTATTTTGGTCCGGTTTGTGTGCAAGATTCAATTTTAGTCAAGGTGTAACATCCATTTGTGCATACTAATGAAATTAGCGTCCAAACAAGTTTTTTTTAATTATTTTTTTTTCCAGTTTTGGACACTATTTATTACTAAATGAGCTCTCAAGTCAAGTTCTATCCGGAAGTTCATCTACAAAACATACACCAAAAGCCGAGTTGAACTGAGCTCCCCGAAAGTTCGTCTACAAAACGGTCCTAAATCAAGTTCTAACTCTACTCATTAGCTGACTAACGTGGCTCACAACGGAGTTATTTTAACGCCATTGGAATTTTCTTACGGGTTATAAGCCATTCACATATGAGTTATTTTAACGCCATTTGAATTTTCTAATTCAACAACAAAAGAAATTTGTATATCTGCTGCAGAAAGATATTCAAGCTCAATCAATTCCATTGATGAGAATTTCACTTGCATAATTTGAACTAGAGGGATTCAATTACTAGTTTTGACTCGAACTACAACTAAATTTACTACAAAAATACAAATTCATCCCCCTAGTAAATTTACAACATAATATGATTCAGACTTTCCTAAGGGAGTCTTGAACGATGAGGAAAAGCTCTATACGTTGTGTCACGGGTGTAATTTTTCAAGCCTATCCGTGTGGCACTTAACTTGCTCGATCTAGATTTGAGGGGTTTAATCATCCTTAACTCACTCTACTCACGAGAAAGGAAATGTAAGCTAATACACAACCATAAATAAAAGGGTTAGAGTGATATAGATTGGCCCATTCTCACTTTTATGGCCCAAAAGGGTTCTAGATTCTTTCTTATCTAGAACCCATTTAGAATATTATAAGATAGTTCTCAGGTATTTAAGGATTTGTCCAAAATTTTTAAAATTATCTATATATTTTTGCTATATTCTATAACATATTCTATACAACCCTATAACATCCCATATACATCTAGAAAGTACAAAAATACAATAGGAAAGTTTGGAAGCTTCTAGATCTGATTCGTCCAAGAACGGTCTGTGTCTCGAAGGAGAAGAAGTATCTGTCCGTGACAATGGATAGGAGAGACTAATATGCATTTTTAAAACTTATACGCATTTAAAAAGTTAAACTAGTTAGATAGTGAGCCCATTAAAGTATATTAAGTTTTATATTACTCTATTCTTAGTCAATGTCAGATATCACGCAATCCCAACAATCTCTCTTTGCATGTGACCACATCAAACCACTCCCTCTTGAGGGCAATTGTTAGGAAGTATTGAAAGATGGGGAAAAGCCTTACACGTGGATACGAGAGGCTAATAATGTATAACTTTGGACCTCATATTCATTTAAAAGGCTAAGCCCATTAGGTAGTGAGCTCATTGATGTATATTAAGTCTTTTGTTGCTCTATTCATAGTCGATGTGGGATATAATGCCTAATTTGTCGAGAATGTGCCATTTTGTCTGTCCATACGAGTGGCATCATATTCTTTAGATCATTAAGCAAAAGTGGAATGTAATATGCAAATTGACAGGCTTCGTGATAGAGATTCTACATGTTTTGAGTCCTTTGACACTATTTTTCATTATTTGCTCTTCAATTTAAAAGTTAGGAATTACACTCCTACATGTGCAAACTTGAGATCCGATCAATATTACGGTTTTACAAAATCTCGAGCAGAACGAAACTAATCTATAAGTAAAACAATGCCAACTCAAACACATCTATGTGTATCGGTTTGGTTTTGGGTTACAATATTTTGATTTGGTTTTCTTTTCGGATTTACACAATATATCGAATTGTTATAGATACCCATGGCGCATAACATCTGTCTGTTCTTATGCACATGCAAAATTTAACATCTGATGCTAATCTACCCTTGGATGAATACAACTATTTAGATTAAAAAAAAAAAAAAACTCAACTTATAAATTGAACAGTCGAACATTGTCAATTTTTAAGGAAAAAAAACTGAGAAGCTGGAGCCTGTAATCAACAACCAAACAAGCATTGAGGTGTGTTCGGTTGCTGCTGTTAAGAAAAAGACCAGAAAGCCTTGAGCTTTTTAAAACCTATAACCAATCTATCACTTACTCGCAACCCAGTAGAAGTCTAGGGGTCATTCTGAAGCTTTATTTTCAGTTATGGTAAAAATCATAATAATCAATAGTTAAGTGGATGAAACTGTAATTTCCAAAGAGTTTCCAATGACACGTGTTAGATGCTATTGTCCTATTAGACCTGGTCTCTCCCCCACTCGTGAATTAATTATCTGCCACAAAAAATTCTCAACCCATACAAAAAAAATAAAATAGAAAAATAGAAAATCAAAAAACAGTTGAGCAACAAGCAGAGAAAAAAACCCAGTTCTTCTCCCATTTCCTTTGTAGGAATTTATTTTCTGTATTTTTTATGATGAGAGATGAAGAAATCGCTCAAAAATTACGGATTAAACCTTAAAATTCGGAGAAATTACGAGAAACCCACAACCAGGAGAAGCATTTTCGAGCTCTCTTTGCCTTTGGTTTTCTCAATTTGGTGTCTCGTGTTTTTGTTCTACTCTGAATTAGGGTTTATCCTAGCCACTGAAGGTATTTTTTTTTTCTTCATGTTTTTATGTTTTATATATTGGGGTTTTAGCTAATACCCATTTCACAGTTTCAAGATTAACGTAATGCCCTTTTGTCTTTATTTGATTTGTTCTTCTAATAGTGAATTGATATAGACATAATTATGATGTCTCATGTTCTCGTTTACTCTATATTAGGGTTTATCCTTGCCAATGTAGATTTTTTTTTTTTTCACGTTTTTATCTGTTAAATTGGGGTTTTAACTTACACCCTTTTCACGTTTTTAAGATCTTAGTGTAGTCCTTTTGTATTTATTGGATTTGTTCATGTATTGGTGAATTTATGTAGACACAATTTTGATGTCTCATCACTTGTGTTCTTGTTTTACTCTGAAATAGGGCTTATCCTTGCCAATAAAGAAAATTTCCTATTTTAATGTGTTAATTGAGGTTTTTGCTTATACCATTTCACATTTTCAAGGTTGAAGTTTAGCCCTTTTTTCTTTATTAGATTTGGTCATGTAATATTGAATTGTATACACGATTATGATGTCTCGTGTTGTTGTTCTACTCTGAATTAGGGCTTATACTAACCAATGAAAGTAATTTTTTCCTATTTTTATGTGTCAAATTAGAGTTTTAGCTATGCCCATTTCACATTTTCAAGATCATAATATAACCCTTTTGCTTCTGTTGGATTTGGTCATGTAATAATGAAATTATATATTGTGATGTCTCTTGTTCTTATGTTATGCTAAACTGGGTTTATCCTTGCTAATAAAAGGTCAAATTTTTCCTATTATTTATGTGTTGTATTGGGATTTTAGCTCATACCCAATTCACTTTTTCAGATCTTAGTTTAGCCCTATTTTCTTTATTGAATTTGGTCTTGGAATGGCACTCCCACCAATTTCCCCATTTTCAACTCCTAAATTTTCATTCCATTACCTCAAGTTCTAGAACAGTGGTTTTCATGTATAAAATATACACACCATATACACTGAACTTTAATAGAACTGGAATGAACAGTAAACCCCTAGTTCAAGGGAGCAATGTAGCAAACTCTGTATTTAAAATAGGAGATTGAGCAGTGTTTAGATACACTGGTTTGAAAGCCCCCAATAATGAATTATGTTGACATTATTTTAATTGCCCTTTTGTGAACTACGACTTTCAAGTAGCATTTCAGTTCAATATTTGTCCTCTTGAACATATTATATGTTGTGATTAGGAATGTGTCCTGTATAAATTCTTTACCCTAGATATAAAGGGCCAGTTTTCCCCTATCTCGCGATAATCTATCTCGCGAGGGGTGAGACTAAGTTGTCGAGGTTCAGTCAAACATATTACAATAAACATATTATAACAATAAAATTTAGTACGGGGGACAATCTAGTTTCCTAAAAAAGTAGGTGTTATGAGTTCAAAGACCAGGAAAACCCACCTGTGAATAGGGGTGAGGTTGTGTCTAACAGAAATGGCCAGATCCACCTGATATAGCATGCATTCTGTCGTAGATTTGTCTGTGTTGCATTACACTTATTTGGACGATTCAGCTGATTTAGTGTTTGTTGATAGTGCATTAATTTTGCCATTTTGGTTTGAATGGAAGTTTTAATCCCTTAATTGGAAGCTTGTGTCTATTTGCTTGTTACTTTTGGTACAATTTCATTTTTAAATAGGCCACTTGTTTCTTATTTTGGTTGGTTTTGTATTAATTTAGATGCATTATATGCAGGGAATGTTAATGCTCATAAAGAAAGAATAACTAGTGTCAATTTTTGTAATACCAAAAGTTGTGACCCTAGATATTCATGTGTTAAGGATAGAGAAGAGAAGACTATAAACAGATTGTTATTACAGTTTAATGAATTGGTGAATTTTGACGCCTCTGATAATCATGATTGCCATGATGAAAATCCCAAATATTCTGATAGAGGAACAAGTGAATTAGAGGATGTAGTGTGGAGTTTTATTGGTTACCCTTCATTAGTTTGTGCAATTGAACCTCGAATAGAGCAGGAGCATAAGCCAATAGAGCTGGCACAGGATGGGAAAAACCGATTAGCTTATCTTAATCTTGACGAATTTCGAAATATTACAAAGCAAGTGAAGGGTGTGAGTGAATCGAGCCGACTTGTTAATATCACTCACCGGCTCGAGCCCGAGGGGACTGAGTACAATTATGCATCAGCGGCTAAGGGTGCGAAAGTGGTGGCTCATAATAAGGAAGCGAAAGGAGCTAGCAATATATTGGGTAAAGATCACGATAAGTATTTGAGGAACCCTTGTTCTATCAAGGAAAAGTTCGTCATCATCGAGTTGACAGAGGAAACACTTGTTGATGCAGTTAAAATTGCGAATTTTGAGCATTATTCTTCCAATTTTAAGGAATTTGAATTGTTTGGAAGTTCAATTTTCCCCGCGGGTAAGTGGGTTCCTCTAGGAAAATTTGTTGCCGCAAATGCGAAGCATGCTCAGTGCTTTAAGTTGGGGGAACCGAAATGGGTTCGATACTTAAAGTTGAATCTATTTACTCATTATGGATCAGAATTTTATTGCACTTTGAGTGTTGTTGAGGTATACGGCATTGATGCTATCGAACGAATGCTTGAGGATCTCATAGTGGATTCCGGGGAATCTGGTCCTAAAGAGTTGGCTAGTCCTAATTCGACTTTGATACCAACTTTGGTACCAGAAGTGGGCCCTGGTGATCCGAAAATAAGTGGTGAATTACAAGAAGCAATTGAGAGTAAGAAGGAAGAGCAAAGTGATGAAGGCCCAACCTCTGTAATTGACATGAAGCCGCAGAAAAGTGGGAGAATACACGCTGATGCTGTTTTGAAGATCTTGATGCAAAAAGTTCGGTCACTTGAGATAAACTTATCTGTGTTGGAGGAGTATATAAAAGAAATGAACAAACGACAAGGGGATACGATCCCCGATATGGACAAAGAGCTAGCTAGATACTCAAAGCTTTTAGAGAAGAGCAGAACAGATGTGAAGGATCTTTTAGAATGGAAGGAGATTATGGTAAGTTTACTTATACAACTTCTTTCAAATGCAACAGTCTTGGCAATTAATTACCTCTTTCACATTTTATTAACTATTTTTTGTTCCGTAGGTGAAAGGAGTTAATGACCTTAAGTCGTGGAAAGATATTGTCTCTCCCCAAATAGATGCGTTGATTCGAGAAAACATTATGTTGAGGTCAGCAAATTGTCTAGGTTATACATGAATTTGACATTATTGATTTAATTTTTTTCTCTCTTTGATTCAAATTTTGGATCTCTTGTACTTCAATATATTAATTTAGGCATGTAGCCTAGAATGGTTATATGCATATCCCCACCCGTGTTCAAAGTATCTAATAAGCACACTTCATTAATTTTAGAAGGGTGACTAACGTTCAAAAACATTGAGATGACCTTTCGAATGGGATTGAGAACTTTGTTTTTCTCTTTTTGCAGGTCAGATGTTGAAAAGGTTGTGACCAATCAAGCAAGTCTGGAAAAGAAAGAGATTGCTGTGCTTGTTGTGAGCTTTTGCTTTGCATTTTTTGCAATTTTGAAATTAGTCTCGGAGGTGATCTTTCTTGGGACTTCTTTATCCCGGAAAGTGTTTCGAGTGAGCAAAGGTTGGATTTTGATGCTTGTAAGCTGTTGTATAACCGTACTCATTATTTTGCTTTGTTGCTAGTATATCTCCTACGATTAGCTCTTTTAGAATTAGAAGATTAGTCAGTGTTGCTACATTAGCATATGCCTCTGTAGTTTAGGTATTGATCATGTATAGAACAGCGTTTTAGTGGTCAATTTCCACTCAGTTTCTATATTTTTAGTCTCGATACTGAGCCGAAACTGACATTATATATTGTTGTATGGTAGGGATTTCCGGGAGGATTTCTAATTTTGTACTCGCGTACGTGTTTACGATATTTTTTTTTATTAATTTATACTTTTTTGCTCTGGTTATGTGTGTTCGCAATAACATTAAAATTGTAGTGGTTTGCTTTTGCATAACATGTTATCGTAATATGTTTGCAAATTGAAAAGAACTTGTGTTCCCGTCACAACGCATACAAATAACATGTAATTTTATTTCCTTTTTAAACATATTAGATGACAAGCTCGAGAGGCTCAGGCCTCGGCCCATGTCCACCCATTAACCACTCGCACGCTACCAACCATCATCCAACCCATGGTACCGAACCACAGGGTCCTATCAAAACGACTGCTCGTGACAATTAATTTATAGGAGTTTTCTTCCTTTGGTTAGGACTAGGGGTGGCCATTTGACCTGCAACCTATCCAGTCTGCCCCAGCGGATTTGGACCTAAGGATCCAACTCGGATCTGACCCGCAAAAGACCCAGATGCGGGTTTGTGTTAGGTTAGATCATATACCCGATCAATGTACCTAATCAATGATTCGACAATCGAGTGTATGGATATGCCGGTCGATCATCTCTCTGATTTTAAATTGTCCGGGTGAATCTAGTTGAGACAAGTAAGCTAGTTTTTTCATATGTATAAAGATTTTATATATATATGTATGTAGGAAATTTCTTACATCCGTTTTATGAAGAAAAAAAAAATGAATTTATGTAGGTTAAAAGTTTAAAGTATTTTAGTTCAAAATAAAGGAAAAAAATAAAAAACTTAATTTGAAAGCAATATAGTCCAACTTTAAAATAAAATAATTGAATTTAAAACTTGTAAGTAAAGGAGTTTTTTTTTTTTTTTGGAAAAGGCTAAGGAAGTCTTCAAGAAATGACAGGAAAAGTTTATGACGTCATTTGTTGCGAAAGTACTATAAAGCCCTCAAAGCGTATGCTAATTTTCACCCATGGGATCACAATTTCACAAATACGCCTCCGGCTTCTACAGGTCAGATAATCTCTCTCTCTCTCTCTCTCAATCTCTCTCGATTCATATATTCGCGTCGATATATATATATATGTGTGTATGTATATTGTTGAATTTTCTAGGGTTTCTATGTCGACGCCTTAATGTCTTCTATTCAATGGAGATTGTCTCTCTCTCTCTAGCCCTAGCATTCACCTTAATCTGCGGAACATTCGCGTTTCTATTTATAAAATTTAGGTTGAAGGCTGCGGAGGAGGACATGGCGGCGGTGGCGGAGCAGCGGCAAACGGGGGCGTCGATGATGGAGCAGCTGGTGCCGGAGATTACGACGCACGCGCTGAGCTACTTGGATTACCCGAGCCTGTGTCGGCTTTCAATGACAAATTCGCTCATGAGGAGGGCTGCTAATGATGATAATGCCTGGAAAGCCCTTTATCATAAGGTCTTTTTTTCTATATATATTTTCCATATTAGTTTTATTGAGTTTGTGTGATTCTTGGGAATTTTTGGTTTGCTTGTTGGATGTCGGTTTTAGAGTTTTGATGCTTAAAGGGAGTTCAATCCGATGTAACTATGTATCACCCGTGAATTTTAATCCCTAAGCCTCAAATTCTAATATGAATATGAATTATGCCCGCACGAGAGCCCCTGAATTTAAAAAATAGAATCGGGCATCGAGTGTTGTCCCCTGGATCAGTGTCGTGCCCTCATCCCCTGCTTAAAGGCCTTTCCCGCCAGTGTAACTATTTATTTAGGAGACTAAATAGTATTAGATGCATTGGTGTAGCTTTCCATTAAATTTCCCTGAAACTTTGGATATGAGTCTATTTATGAATCTGGATGATTGCTGTTTTAGGGTATGTTTGGCAATGTTTCCAGTTTCCATTGTCATTGGGCATGTGTGTGTGTGTGTAGATATATTTGTTTTTCTCGGGAAAAAATGGAAGATTGTAATTTTGATTGTTTATGTTTTTATGGTTTTAGGGCTTTTCATTATGTTTGAAAAAGTTGATACAAGGGTTTTGACAAAGGGCAAATCTGGTATTGGTGCTGGTTGCAGTTGTCACTTTTCAAGCTAGAAAATAAGAGATGCACTTGGCAAATTTTTTTTCCCAAATAAATGAACCTTGATATGTATATAAGCACCATTAGGCGTTTAGATTTTTTTCCTTTTTGCTTGCTAATGTTATTTTTAGGGTTTTGAACTTGTGAAGATGCATTGTTGCTCTTTTAGGGCTTCTGTGGTAATGTTGTCAGTTTCACTTGTAATTTCAATGTTCTTGAAAACAAAAACTGGGGACAACTCATTTGACTGTCAGCTGTTGCTGAGAAGACAAACTTTGTGTTTATATATATGTACACATGCAGGGATCTTTATTTGGAATGGTAGTTATAAATGTAGTGTGTTAATATCACCAGTGTTGATGAACAGACGTCTGATCAAGTTAGAAATCATCTATCTGTAGAAAAAAACAAACAAAGATGAATATAAAAGTACGATAGTTGGATTTTCACCATTTTCAAGTACTTGGAAATCAATTTTGGTTTCTGAGATAAAAAGATCTGAAAGCTGTTTTTAACAAGTGCCATATCATTTGTTAGATTTCGAAATTTTAAAAACGAATGCATGAAAGTTGTAAACAAAAAAGTGTTGCCAAGCAGTTCTTTTTTTATGGTTACGCTATTTTGAATATTTAGCATTTATTTATACCAAAACTACACGATGTTTAGAATAACGTAAATGTGCGCAATGAATGATTTGTGCCATGTGATTTTGCTATTCGTCCAGATCCCACTTGTGTCATTAGACAGCCTTAATGCCTAAGAATACCTAAAATATGGTTATATCTTTAGAGTTGAGGATGGGGTAAAGAGGTTGTAGACGGCTCTCAATTTAGCTACGGTATTTACTTTTTCGTCCTTTTCAATGATGTTTAAGTTGTGACAATGCCTGGAAAGTATTTAATCAAAAGGTTGAAGTAGCATTTGCTTTTGCCTTTTACTTGTGACCCTGTATTATTTCTATTCTCACTGTTGCGCAATTGAAGCCACTTTTCATGCATGGCATTGGTCATTACCTAAACCTTATTGTTTATGTGAATAAATAATCACATTTAGAATAGTTTTATGTGTGCATTTATAATTTGGATGATATAGTTTTACCATTCAGCTAGATCATCGGCAATTTAATCAAATGTAGGAAGTCATAAATGCGTACTGTCTAAAAATGCTGAAAAATATGGATGGGTCTTTCAAGTTTTGTACAAATGGTTTTTAGAGCCATAATGGCTGTATTTTGTAATTGAGAAAAGTACATGAATGAGCGTCGGGCTTGTGAGGTATTTAGTTATCCCCACTCTATCAACCATTATATCTTGATGCAGATGAAATGGTAACGCAAGCACTTATAACTGTTATACTTGATCTCGCTTTTTATGGAACTCTTCTTTTGAGGATGTTGTTGAGGTTGCAACTACTGCCTTGTAATTTTGTAGGATGCATATTTACTTGATAAAGAAGTGCTTTCAGGGGGGAATTTGTACTGTAGTTGATGGTCTATTGCATTTCTTATACTTCTTTTGTGTTTATGCCAGTATGCTTGTTTTATGTGCATTACTTTGCTACGTTTAATTAAAATCCTGAAAAGACTGTAGCTTGTAGTGTAATTGACACTTGAACTCCTGCAAGACACCAAATATGGAGTTAATAGCTTGTTGGATTGGTGGATCAGAGGAAGTGGCGATTTGGTTGGCTTGGGGGAAGTCCTTTTGTTTGGATTCAGTTTTAATAGGGGACTTGAACTGAATGGTAGGTATAACTTGTGAGTTATGGCTCAATTTAAGAAATTGATGTGAATTGTATATATAAGCTGTGAAATTGGGCCCAGTTTTTTGGAATCGAAGTTAATTGAGGTACTTATAGGGTCTGACCGCATGAGATAGGGTTCACGTCCTTAGGGCTTCTCTTCCTTGCAAAGCTAAGAATAAGGAGGCAAATTCAAGTGGCTGCTCTGATTGTTTCTCTAATTTCTACTTTATTTGTTTGCTAGAGTCTTAAACTTCCGTGTAAAACCTTTCAGGAACATAGTACAAAAAATGCACAATTAACCTTTATTCCAGTTGGGGAATAGCTTCCTTCTCTTTTTGTGGTCACTTTGCATCATTTCATTTCTATTGATTCCTATTTAATTGGACTGTGATGTACACACCATCTGTATTACTCTTCATTCTTTTGTGTGTGGAAAGTTTGGTTTAAAGTTAGCTTAACGAGATTGGCAAATTTGACTATTATCTTTTTCTCTGGTTTTGGACTGCGAAAGTTGCTTCTGTGCTAGGTAGTGCTTTACTTGCTATTGCAATAACGGTACCTTCTTATTGTCTCTGTTTTGTAGGATTTCACATTAGAACAGGATAACATAACCCCGGTTAATGGATGGAAGGCGTACTACGCTGCTACAAGAGCTATTCTGAATGTAAATGCAGAATTCTTTAATATAGCAAGATTGAAATCCCTTCCAGCAATGGGTCGTCTTTGGCTTAATGCAGACTACGTGAAATGCATTCATGTATCGGGCGAGCTTTTTACTGGGTATGTTGCTTGTTATCTGTTTATATCGTCGTAATAGTTGACTTCTCTGCTTTTATTATCATCGGCTAGTGTGCTCGTGAGGGCTATGGAAAATACATATGCCATCTGGTTATAAGCACGTGGGTAGAATTGGTGATAAGTAGCCAAAAGCGTGTTGGAAAGTAGCTTGTGTCAACTGGTTAGTATTTCACTGTAGAACTGATGATAAGTAATGCATGTTTGTTTTCTATCAGTTTGTTGTGGTAGTTTTGCCCCATGCCAGCCGTTTCAAAAGCTTATGCAATTCACATCAAGGAGAAGAAGCAGCTTATGCAGTTAAATTCTGCATAAGTGACAGTTTTTCAACTACGAAGTTTTTGATTTTTGTCATTCTGTGGAGTTTTGCATCACGTATTGTGCTAAGAAGAGTGCAAATCCATTCTAGTCTTTGTACTTGAAGTATCAAGTAATTTTTGGGGGGGTTACCTGCTTAGCTTGTGATCATTGTGATACTAAGGCTACACTTCACCCAAACAACATTGAAATGCGTCTGAACATATGTTGCTATAGACATTTTAATCATATATATATAGATAAATCTCCTTACATTTGAAATCTTCATGACTTTATTTACAAGCGTAAGAGTTATTCTTTAGTTCTCTCTGCTTCTCATATTTCACAGAATAAACAATGTGCTTATTCGTCTGATTGTTCTGTTAATTATAGGTATAATTCGGTGATAGACAGCTTTCGACTGGCATTCAATTGGGACGAAGGAGTCGATTTCCAGGTCCGGGATGTGAGGGCAAGGGTGCTATCAGATATGGCTTGGATTACCATGAAAACCTTCATCAATGGGCATATTGGTTCTTTTAATATGACGAATGTGTTCGAGTTTCACAATGGACGGTGGTTCATGGTTCATCATCACAGCTCTCTATTGCTTGTTGATGGGGAAGGGGAGCAGCACGGTTGAGCAAGGATTGAGAGAGAGAGAGAGATGACAGTAGTATAATTTTAGGTGCTGCATATAAGGACAGGCCTCATTTTTAGGACCAAAGAGCTTTAGATTAGTCTATAAGATTTCTCTTGAAGGAACAATTGTGGATACTTTTTCTTCCTAACCTCATTTTCAGTGACGAGGCCATTAAAATTCTGCTCTAGTTACTGATTTTGTTTATCCTATGGCCACTTTTTTCGTTCTTTTGGTAGATTTTGTGTACTCTCCTTCTTGGTTCATCTACTTCAAATGTATATGATATGGTCAAAATAATTGATTATGTCATTTAAGCTTTAGAAGAATTCGATGATTCAAATTACTTGAACTCGATTTTTTAACATGCACATAAAATTGTATTGTAATAGCTAACCAAGTGCCATTTAGAAATTAGTCGCCAGCTCCAGGGAAGAGGCGGTCTATGGGTTCTAACTTTCAACTTTTGTTATTGGTCTTTTACGATTTGATTTTGGAGGGTTTGATATACATTATCGTGCTCGTGCTCATTACTGGAAATTAATAAAAATATTGGTTGTTTTGGTTACATTTTTTAAGCAAATAAATGAGCATTTTTATGTATAAGATAAAAATTGTATGCATCTAGTTTAAAATTCTTAGTTTATTTATACCAAAATAAAAAATAAGTTCAGATTAAAAGTTAAGTAGTTAGATATTATCTAATTTTTAAGTAAAAAAATTAATAAGTGATAACTTATATATTGCAAACACACAAAATGGTAGTTGTTATTTCCTTTCTTTGGAGCATTCCCACTACTTTTTGTAAAAAAAATAATAATTTCATCTTTCATAGAAATATCTCACAGCAATCTTTTCATTATTTTGAATTTCTATAAAAAATTTTAGGAATACTATACTCGATTTCTTAAAGAAGAAATTTACTATTCATAATTTATCTTTCAAAAAAATATTTTTTTTCAACAATTTTAAAATATTGATTAATATTAAAAAAATAATTTTTATATATTTTTATAATATATATAATTATTCTAAGGACATTCCCACCCGTTATTCTAAATACTTCCTCGTTTGGAAAAAAATATCTCACCTAAGTATTTTTGTTTTTAGAAAATTTTCTACAAATGCAATAGTAAATTTTTGTTTAAAGAAAGTTAATGTTCATAATTTTTTATTAAAAAATAAATTTTTTCAGACCAAAATAAAATAAATATTCTAATACATTGAAAAAAATATTTTTTCAATAAATATTAACATTTTTAATATATAAAATTAAAATTTTACATACATAGTTTGGTACTATTTATTTTTATTTTGTATATATAAAGAATGGGCCATTGTAGAGTGAGATATGTAAATTTGACACCCCACCGAGAGAGA